>JAODAL010003286.1:0-176854 GCA_025379985.1 Phyllomedusa bahiana
AAAAATATGCTCCCAAAAAATTTCTTTTTTTTTTAAAAGGAATTTTTATTTAAATTTTTTTTTAATATAAAAAAAAATTTAATTAAAATTTTGGGGGTTTTTTTTTTTTGGCCGTTTATTTTTTTTTCCAAAAATTTTTTTTTGTTTTTACCCGTTTTAAAAAGGCATGTATTTTAGGGGAACAGAAAAAAGGAAAAGTTTTGAAATTAAACCCCTTCGGATATAAATTTATTGGTTTTTCCAAAATTTCTTTCCCTTTGGCGGTAAAGGGAAAACGTTTTTTTTAAAACCCCTTTAAACCCCCGGGAAAGCCAGTTTTGGCCTTCTGAAAAAGGGGCCCTTTTTTTGAAATTGTCAGGTGTAAACTTTATGCGAGAAAAAACTTTTTAAACCCCTTTTAAACCAAATCCTTTGTGATTCATGAATTTTTTTTCTGTGACACTTGTGTTTTAAAGGATGAAAAGAAATTTTGGGCCCAAAAAAAATTCCCCTTTGTTTATTTGGGGGAAAAATATCAAAAAATTTTGAAAAATTTTGAAAAATTTCCCAAATTTTTTAAACTTCAAAAATTTCTCCCATGTTGGGACGTTAGTTACCCCCAAACCTCAAAAAAAGTTTATAACTTGCTTTCTAACCTAGGGTCTGCTGTATTTTGGCATAATTTTTTTTAAAAATGTCTTTTTTTTTTTTTACAACATTAGGGGTTTTAAAAATTTTAGTGAATTTTAAAAATTTTCAACAAAATTTGCAATTTACATTTTTTAGGGGAACCCAAATTTCCAGTTTCTAATTGTTTTTGGATTGGCCTGCATGTTAGAAAACCCCTTTAAATCCCCCTCACCCAAAAAATACACCCCAAAAGGGTATTAAAAACCGAAATTTAAAGGAAGTTTTTTAAACCCCCTTTAGGTGTTTCACGGGAAATTTAAAGAAAAAGGGGAAAGGGGGAAAATTTTCAAATTTCCCCTTTTTTGCGATTTTAATTTTTTTTAATTGTTCCCCAAGGGAAATCCCGGTAAATGTGGAAAAGAAAATAAACTTAATATTGTTTCCCAAAAAATTAGGCCGTTTTCAGGGGGTATCCTTTTGGGGCCCCTTTAGGGGCATTATTTGGTTTCGACCACAACCCCCGAATAGGGGGAGCTCCTATTTGGGATTTGGGGTCCCCATTTTCATTTCCAAATTTTTTTTGGGGGGGAATTTTCAGGTTTGGGCCCCCCCATTTAAAAGGGGTTCCAAAACTTAATAAACCCCCCTTTAAAAATCCCCCAATATTGGAAACTACACCCCTTAAGGAATTTTTTCCAGGGGTGTAGTGAGGAATAAAACCCCACAAGGTGGGTTTTTCGAAAAAAAAAAATTTTAGCGTCGGCGGTAAAATGTAAAAAAAAAATTTTTTTTCCAATAATCTCCCAATTTTTAGCAAAAAATTTTTAATTTTTAAAAGGGAAACCCGGGTTTAAAAAAAGCCCCCAAAAAACCTTTTTTACACAATTTTTTTCCCCAATTGGTTCGGGGGAAATACCCCCCCCCCTTTTTTTTTTGGGTTTTGGGTTAAATCTGCTGTTTGGGGTGCGGCAGGGGGTTAAGGGAGGGAGCGCTTTTTGGGTTTTTTGGGGAATGCAGTTTTTGGGTGGGGCCATGTCGCTTTTTAAAAACCCCCCCCAAATTTCCCAAAAAAGGGGGAATCCTTCCATAAATAAAACCCCTTTTTAAAAATTCGCATCCCTCATAGAACTCTTTTAGGGGTTTTTTATTGTACTTTTTGGGTAAAGGTGTTACAAAGTTTTTGTTTTTTGCATTGGGCTATGAAAATGAGGGGAAAACCCAAATTTCCCCCCCCTTTTTTTTTTTTTTGGGCTTCTTTTAAAAGGGGAACCTTTTGCATTTATAAATGACAGAATATTTTTAAATATGGGGGTGGGTTTTAAAATTTTGCAATGGTATGGGAATTTATTTTAGTTTTTTTATTTTTTTATTACTTTTACACCAAAAGAAATTTGGTCTATAAAAAAAAAAGCGTTTTTTTTGTTGTTCGTTCTAATACCATAAAATTTTCAGTTTTCTGTATACGGAGGTGATTTTTGGGGTTGTTTTTTGTGGGATGAGTTGCCGTTTTTTTTGTTTCCTTATGGGGGGGATTTTGCCGCCCTTTTATCACTTTTTTTTATTAAAGGTTTTTTTGTGAGGCATTTTTAACAAAAATTTCAGCAAAACAAAAAAGGTAGTGTTTTTATTTTTATTTTTTAACGCGGGAAACCCTTTCAGTAAAATTTACATACCCAGTAATTTTCCCCAGCAGGCGTTTCGATTACAGCGAACCCAATTTGTTTATTTTTTTATGTTTTAATGCTTTTACACAATAAAAACCCCTTTTATTCCAAAAAAGGGAAAAAAACCGGGTTTTTGCATCGCCATAGTCTGAGAGCCCCTAAATTTTTTTTTTTTTCCCTTTTGTACGGAAATGTGTTTGGGGTTTTTTTTTTTTTGGGGAAAAGTTTTATTTTTTTTTGGTTTTAATTTTTGGGGGGGCAAAATTTTTTATCAGTTTTTTAAAACCCCTTTTTTGGAAGGCCCGGGTAAAAAAAAAATTTCTGCCAAAACCTAGTAGTGTTTTTTTTTTTTTATTTTTAACACGTCAAACCGTTTCGGGATTTATGCCCCGTTACCCCTTTTCTCTCTGGGGCGATACGATTTGGGGGATACCCTATTTTTATAGTTTTTTTAAAATTTTTAAACTTTAATAAAAAAAAAAGTGGTTTTTATTTTTGTGTTAATTAAAAATTTATGCATCGCTGGGTTTTTGAGAGGCCATAAATTTTTATTTTTCCGATACAGAGGGGGTATGGGTTTTTTTTTTGCAGGAATGGTTGGGGTTGTTTTAATTTTGGTTTCAACTTGGGTCCCATATGATTTTTTAATTTCTTTTTTTTCCATTTTATGTTTCTGCAGGATGTACAAAAATCGCAATTTTGTGACTGTTTTTTGTTTTTTTTTTTTGGGTTCACCCGGGGGTTTCCCCGTACGGGTTTTAATTAACCCTGAAAAAATTTAGGGGGGGGTCGTTTTCGCAAAGCGGCCATAAACCCAAAAATGGGTACTTTATTTATTTTTTACTTTTTTGGGGCGATTGGCCCGGTTTTTTTGTTTGGGGGGAAAAAAGGGGGGTGTTGTTTTTTTAATTTTTTGTTTTGTGTGTTTGTGTTTTACTTTTTTTTCACTTTTGGGGCCCTTTGTTTTTTAAATTTTTTTCCCCTTTATCTTCTTTAAAAGCAAACATCAGACCCGTGCACAGTATCAGTACTGTGTTTCTGGTCGCCCCTGCAACGCCTGTTCCAAACCCTGCCCCAAATCCATTTTTCGGGCAATTGGGGGACGTCACCCGAAAGGACCCCCGGAAGTGAAGTTCACTTCCGGGGGGATCGAGAGGAGATCGGTGGGGGGCGGCAGGCCCGAAGGGGGCAAAGGGAGGAGGAGTCACTCCTCCTGCCCGCGGCTTTATTATCGCAGCCAAAGACCAGGGGAGCGGTAAGAAGGCGGAAATCACCCCCGGGGCCGGGCTTTACTCCGGGGGGGGTGAACGGCATGCGGTCAAGGGGTAATTTACCGTTTTGGTTTCCCCTGTTGCGATCGCGCGTGGCTCGCTCGGGAAAACCCCGCGCATCGCCAGGGGTATGGGATACGTCCATTTGGGGAAGTCAAAAAGAATACAACTGCAGGGGGAAAAAAAACTTAGTTAACCCCTTTGGGTTTAAATTGCGCAAAAAAAAAAAAATGGGGCTGCCAAAAAATTACCAGCTTTTTAGTGTGTTTTAAAACGGGCGTGTATTTTTTTTCGGAACACAACAACAGAAAAAAAGGGAATTAAACCCTTTAGATATTTAATTATGCTAAGGCAAAATTTCTTTTTTGGCGGTGGGAAAAGGGAAAGTTTCTTTTAGTGGGCCCAACAGCAGAACAACGCTTAATTAAAAACCTGGATCTAAATTGCGCAAAATAAATGAGCAACCAAAAATTAAGTGGTATTTGGATTGTAAAAACGCTGTTTCTTTTACTGAATACAACAGGAACAGGCTTAGCCCTTGGATATTCAATATTCAATGTGCTCAAGAACTGAGGAGATAGCATTAAAATGTACATGCAGCTGCATTGGACGCACACTGGACTTCAGTTCCAATACCCCACAAAATCAGAATTAGAACGTAAGAGAAGCAGTCTCTGAGACAACGTGTGACAACCCCCAGAAATCGCTGTATAAAAGGGAGTTCTTTAGTATGCGATATCATAAGCAGCAGCAGCGGCGTCGGCACCTTCCCTACACAGCACAGTGAGAAGAGTGTGAGGAGTGAGCATGGCGGTGACGGTCTCTGATTGGCTTCATCTCTGCACATGTCATGTAGGCTACGCCTTTCTTCCTCCCTGACTTCTTTGCCCTATGTAACGCCATGTGCTCGCAGCCATTTTATCAATCAAAAGCACGCTTCGTTCCCGCGAAGTACCCCACACTTCGACTTCGTTCAGAATCGAAGTTTTCCTGAAATTCTAAACGAATTCTACTTCGTTAGAATCAATTCGCCCATTTCTGGTGTTAAACGCCGTCTTCCACTCATCCTCCTCTCATATGCGGATGAGATTGTAGGCCCCACGCAAGTCCAATTTGGAGAAAATCCTGGCCCCGCGAAGTCGATCGAAGAGCTCCATGATAAGCGGCAGCGGGTAGCGGTTTTTCACAGTGATCTTGTTAAGCCCGCGATAGTTAATGCAGGGACGGAGCGAGCCGTCCTTTTTCTCTACAAAGAAAAATCCCGCTCCGGCTGGGGAAGTGGACTTACGGATGAAGCCCTTCTTCAGGTTCTCCTGGATATAGGCCGACATGGCCCCGGTCTCGGGGACCGACAACGGATAGACCGTACCCCGGGGAGGACTTGTAGTGGGCAGTAAGTCAATGGGGCAATTGTACGGGCGATGAGGGGGCAGCCTCTCCGCCTGTTTTTTCGGAGAACACATCAGCAAAGTCCTGATATTCCGCCGGTAGGCCTGGCAGTGGTTCCAGGAGCATCGATGGAGAAGTGGGGGGCACCGGGCGAGGTGCTACCAGACAACGGAAGTGACAGTCTGATCCCCAACGCGTTACTTCGCATGTTTTCCAGTCCAGCGTAGGAGCATTGTACCGCAGCCATGCCAGCCCCAACAGGATCGCTGAAGAGGAGCGGGGAAGCACATAAAACACGATGTTCTCTTTGTGTAACGCCCCGACATGCAGGAACACCGGCTCTGTATGGAATTGGATGGAGCCCCTCAGTTCTCCGCTTACGGAAGAGATGGCCAGAGGCTTCTTAAGGCGAGTCAGCGGCAGACGAAGCTTCTTCACCAAGGCTGCATCCATAAAATTCCCGGCGCACCCAGAATCCAGAAAAGCGGGAACTTGGATTTGCACTCGTACGGGCATGGTCCAGCGAGGAGAGGAACTATTCACACTTAGGGACGCCTCTCCCACGTGGCCTAGGTGCGTGCGTTTTCTGAACATAGTGGACAGTCTCGAGGAAAATGCTCCGGACTGGCGTAAAATAGGAAGAGCAGGTCTCTAGAACACTGGGGCCAGACAGTGGTTGTGGAAGGGCTCGTGCTCCTGTCGGAGTTCTTCCTACCTCTCACGAAAACGCACGTCGATGCGGGTGGCCAGATGGATCAGTTCACCCAGGGACGAGGGCAAGTCCCACGAAGCCAGCACATCCTTTACTTGGGTGGAGAGCCCCTTTTTGAAAGTGGCGCATAGGGCCGCCTCGTTACAGGAGAGTTCCGAGGCTAAATTGCGGAACTGCACAGCGTAGTCCCCAACGGAGGAGTCGCCTTGTCGCAGATTTAGAATAGCCGTCTCGGCGTTGGAGGCACGCGCCGGTTCCTCGAAGTCGTGGCGAAACTCTGCCAGGAAAGCCTGGAGATCAGACATCACTGGGTCGCTTCTGTCCTAAAGTAGGGTTGCCCAGGCCAGGGTCTTCCCAGAGAGAAGACTGACCACGAAAGCCACCTTGGAGTGTTCTGTAGGAAACTGGTTGACCATGAGTACCACGTGCATGGAGCATTGGGTGATGAACCCCCTGCACGATTTAGGGTCCCCATAAAATTTCGTCGGCAGCGATAGCCGGAGCTTCGGACCGACGGACGCCACGGCAGCCGAAGACATAACCAGCGGAGAGGACTGTGGCTGGCGTGGCTGGGCGGAGAAGAATTGCTACACCATATCGGACAGCTGATGCAGCTGCTGAGCCTGTTGCGACAGTTGTTGAGTCTGCTGGGCCACAATGGTGGTGAGGTCGGCAACATTGGGCAACGGAACCTTGGTGTAATGACTGTAACGACTGGGAGTAGTGGATCCACTGGGCTACCGCAGGCGATGGTACGGGCCACACCAGCGGAGCAGAGTCTAAGTGGGTCCCGGTTTTCACAAGAGCCCGCGGTAAAGCGGGATGGACTTGCTGCAGGGGATTCCACCAGGTTGCTACCCCTGATGTGACTTGCCTGCGGTGGTAGCCGAGGTGCAACACGGTACAGCATCGGCAGGCGAACTCGCAGTCAGGACAGGTCAGAAGGTCAGGGCAGGCAGCGAAGGTTCGTGGTCAAAGGACATGTGCAAACGGGACTGGTACACGGAGCAGGCTAACCAGGATACTAGAAGGCTTCCTCGCATAGGTACAGGCACTATGGACTCGGTAGTGGTATGCTGGAGGTGGAGCCAATATATAGGGTCAGCGACCGGCAATCACCAATGACCGGCGCGCTGGCCCTTTAAAGCTTTCAGAGCTGGCGCGCTCTAGGAGGTGGGGACGCGTGCGCCCGGCAGCCGACTGATGCGAGGAATCAGGAGCGCGGTGCGGTCAGCAGATGAGCTCAGGAGAGCGAGTGCGCCCGCAGCCCGCACCCGTGACCCTACCCTCTATCTCGCTGTTTGTAATAGATTGCATACATTACTTAGCCTCTACATAAGATCCTTAAGAGCTGCTGCACCTTACCTTCTTTGTCCTATATACAACTACAGATGTCACTTGATAAAGGCCAGTGACCGACACATCGATACATCGATATCTGAACTCGTATATTTGTGCCATTTGTATTCATATTAACATCTTATGCAGTAACATATTGTCACGGTTCGGGCCGCGGTCCCTGCCTTGGACCGTCGGCGTGACCGTGCCTGCCATGTCTCTGCTGGGGCTCCCTGTGTAGGGGTGCCGGTGGCCTGTGTTGTTTGCTGTACTTGCCTGTCCTATTGCTCTTGCTTCCTGGGGTCCTGTACGTGTACTGCACCTCCAAGGGCGTGCGCACGGCAGCTTCCTGTCCTTTATAGGTTCCCTGTCCTGTTCACCTTCCTCTTGACCTGTGACCCCTGGCTATAAGAGGAAGTTTCTGTCTGTGCTCTGGGTCAGTCCATTGTGCAGTGTTGTGCTGTGCCTCATGCTGAGTGCTGTGTCCATCTCTGAGCTCCTAGCTCAAGGCTGCTATCCTGGATTTAACACCTGAGATGCTGGTCCAGTTCCTGCATTCTACCAGAGCTCCTGACCATCTACCTGTCTGTCTTCTGTTGTCTCATTCCTGCTGTATCCTGCCATGTTACCTGTTCTGTTCCTGCCGTATCCTGATGTTGCAGATGTCTTGTTTCCTGCGGCATCCTGCTGCAAACGTTTCCTGCTGTTCCTGTAAACCAACACTTCTGTGCCTGGAGATCCTGTCCTGCACCTCGGCTGTCACCGCAGGTAACCACATCAAGGGTAGCGACCTGGGGGTTCCCCGCAGCAAAGTCCGTCCCGCTTTGCGGTCGGCTCCGGTGAAGACCGGGGGGCCCTTAGACTCCGCTCCCTGGCATGGCTCTCCATATACCATCTCGTCTGCGGTGACAACAGTGGATCCACACCTGGATACCAGCGATCAGCGCCTCAGCGCACATGCTGTTACCGCCGCATCGTTACAGAATGGACTGACCATAGATTCCGCCGGGGTGACCCTGTCCTCATGTCTGCTGTACCTCCCGTCTTGCTAATCTGTCTCTCCCGCTGGCTCATGGTTCACCCAGAGTGTCTGTTTGTCCCACTGGTTCATGGTTCGCCCAGAGTGTCTGTCTGTCCCGCTGGCTCATGGTTCGCCCAGAGTGTCTGTCTGTCCCGCTGGCTCATGGTTCGCCCAGAGTGTCTGTCTGTCCCGCTGGCTCATGGTTCGCCCAGAGTGTCTGTCTGTGCGCTGGCTCATGGTTCGCCCAGAGTGTCTGTCTGTCCCGCTGGCTCATGGTTCGCCCAGAGTGTCTGTCTGTCCCGCTGGCTCATGGTTCACCAGGAGTGTCTGTCTGTCCAACTGGCTCATGGTTCGCCCAGAGTGTCTGTCTTTACCGCTGGCTCATGGTTCTCCCAGAGTGTCTGTCTGTCCCGCTGGCTCATGGTTCACCCAGAGTGTCTGTCTGACCCGCTGGCTCATGGTTCGCCCAGAACGTCAGTTGCCTAGCTCATAGTTCCGCCCAGAGCGTCCGTTGCCTAGCTCATGGTCCCGCCCAGAGCGTCCGTTGCCTATCTCATGGTCCTGCCCAGAGTGTCTGTTGCCTAGCTCAGGGTCCCGCCCAGAGCATCTGTTGTCTAGCTCATGGTCCTGCCAAGAGCGTCCATTGCCTAGCTCATGGTCCCACCCAGAGCGTCCGTTGCCTAGCTCATGGTCCCGCCCAGAGCGTCTGTTAGCTCATGGTCCCGCCCAGAGCCCCCCCCCATTTTGCCTAGTGCCCCGTTTGCTCCTCCCACGCACCTCTTTACCTAGGTCTTCCCTATACTGGCTATCATACAGCCTGTACTTGGTTTTGGGGATGCCCCCGTAGAAGTTGCGGGCCCCTAACCTATGTGGAATGCCATTTTGTGATTTGGAAGGGGAGGAGAGGGCTTTGAGGGGGGTACTGTCACGGTTCGCACCGTGGTCCCTGCCTTGGACCATCGGCGTGTCCGTGCCTGCCATGTCTCTGCTGAGGGGTCTTTGTGGCCTGTGTTGTTTGCTGTACTTGCCTGTCCTATTGCTCTTGCTTCCTGGGGTCCTGTACATGCACTGCACCTCGTAGGGAACACGCGCGGCAGCTTCCTGTCCTTTATAGGTTCCCTGTCCTGTTCACCTTCCTCTTGACCTGTGACCCCTGGCTATAAGAGGAAGTTCCTGTGCTCTGGGTCAGTCCATTGCAGTGCATTGCAGTGTTGTGCTGTGCCTCATGCTGAGTGCTGTGTCCATCTCTGAGCTCCTGTCAGCTTCTCAGGGCTGCTATCCTGGATTTAACCCCTGAGATGCTGGTCCAGTTCCTGCGTTCTACCAGAGCTCCTGACCTGTCTGTCTCCTGTTGTCTGAATCCTGCTGTATCCTGCCTTGTTACCTGCTCTGTTCCTGCCGTATCCTGATGTTGCATATGTCTAGTTTTATCCGGTATCCTGCTGCACACGTTTCCTGCTGTTCCTGTCAACCACCACTTCTGTGCCTGGAGATCCTGTCCTGCACCTCGGCTGTCACCGCAGGTAGCCACGTCCTGCTTTGCGGCGGGCTCCAGTGAAGACCGGGGGCCCCTTGGACTCCACTCCCTGGCGTGGCTCTCCATATACCAGCTCGCCTGCGGTGATCACAGTGGATCCACACCTGGATACCAGCGATCGGCACCTCAGCGCACATGCTGTTATCGCCGCATCGTTACACATATATATTGTGTATAGAGAAGAGCAAATTGATTCTAACGAAGTGGAATTCATTTAGAATTTCAGGAAAACTTCGATTCTGAACGAAGTCGAAGTTTGGGGTGATTCGCTGGAACTAAGTGTGTTTTTGATTGATAAAATGGCTGCGAGCACATGCCGTTACATGGGGCAAAGAACTCTGGGAGGAAGAAGGGCATAGCCAAAAATGAAATGTGCAGAGATTAATCCAATCAGAGGACCGGCGGGGATTTTGTGACGTCACCGCACTATATAAGTCCGGGCGCGACGCTGGGAGCTCATACCGCTCTCACTGTACTGAGTAGTGAAGGTGCTGCCACGGCTGCTTATGATATTTCTTACTAAATAACTCATTTTTATACAGCGATTTTTGGGGGTTGTCACAGCTTCTCTCAGAGACTGCTTCTCTTACGTTCTAATTCTGATTTTGTGGGGTATTGGAACTGAAGTCCAGTGTGCGTCCAATGCAGCTGCATATACATTTTAATGCTATCTGCTCACAGCACATTGAATATCCAAGGGTTATCTATGCCTGTTCCTGTTGTATTCATTTAAAGAAACAGCGTTTTTACAATCCAAATAGCACTTCATTTTTGGTTGCTCATTTCTTTTGTGCAATTTACATCCAGGGGTTAATTAAGCATTGTTCTGCTGTTGTGGTCACTAAAAGAAACGTTCTTTTTCACCGCCAAAAAAGACATTTTTCCTGTAGCATTATTCATAACCGAAGGTTAATTACAAGTTTTTCTGTTGTGTTCTGTAAAATACACGTCATTTTAACACGCTACAAAGCTGGTAATTGTTGGCAGCATATTTCTTTTGCACAATTTACATCCAAGGGTTAATTAAGCGTTGTTCTGCTGTTGTGGTTACTAAAAGAAACGTTCTTTGTCACCGCCAAAAAAGACATTTTTCCTGTAGCATAATTCCTAACCGAAGGTTAATTACAAGTTTTTCTGTTGTTGTGTACCGTAAAATACATGCCATTTTAACACGCTACAAAGCTGGTAATTTTTGTTTGCTCAATTCTTTTGCATAATTTACATCCAGGGGTTAATTAAGCGTTGTTCTGCTGTTGTGGTCACTAAAAGAGAAACGTCTTTTCCACCCCCAAAAAAAAGACATTTTTCCTGTAGCATAATTCAAAACCGAAGGTTAATTACAAGTTTTTCTGTTGTTGTGTACCATAAAATTCACGCCATTTTAACACGCTACAAAGCTGGTAATTGTTGGCAGCATATTTCTTTTGCGCAATTTACATCCAAGGGTTAATTAAGCTTTGTTCTGCTGTTATGGTCACTAAAAGAAACGATCTTTTTCACCACCAAAAAAGAGATTTTACCTGTAGCATAATTCATAACCGAAGTTTTTCTGTTGTTGTGTACCGTAAAATACACGCCATTTTAACACGCTACAAAGTTGTAATTTTTGGTTGCTCAATTCTTTTGCGTAATTTATATCCAGGGGTTAATTAAGCGTTGTTCTGCTGTTGTGGTCACTAAAAGAAACGTTCTTTTTCACCGCCAAAGAAGAAATTTTGCCTGTAGCATAATCCATAACCGAAGGTTAATTAAGTATGTTTGTGCTTTTATTTTCAGTAAAATACACAGTGTTTTTAAACGGCACATACAAGTCAATTTTTCCTGGCCATTTGTGGAGCACAATTTATATCCAAGGGTTACCCTAGCTTCTTAGTAGTTTCATTTGGAGTCAAATACAGGGTGTGTATTTATTATATACAGATATCTTCATCAAACAGTGTCTGTACATTTTAGAACAAACAGTATGTCAGACAGAGAGATGACAGGCTCTTCACCTGCGAGTGGCAGTGGCATAAACATTCCTGGAGCAGGCCCAGGTCACAGCACAGCAAAGGGACGTCGCAGCAGAGGTCAATCGGTGAGGCCGCAACTGCCGCTGTCATCTAGAGGCTGTGTGTTGACCAGCAACCCAAGGGTTCTTGATTGGTTGACTATGTCATCCACTTCCTCCCAGATGACATCTGACAACCCCAGCCAAGAGTCGGTGGGATCGTCAGACACAACCCTTAGTTGGCATGGCCTGGGAGCGGGTCAGCGGCCCTCACCTGTCCTCAACCCTCCTCTGTCCCATCCGGTTCCCTCAGCCAGAGATCTACTATGTGGTCTGGGACCAGCGCCACTATATAGCAAGGATGAACAATTTGAGGAGGGCAGTCAGCAGCTACTTGGCAGCGAAGAAATGGAGCCAATATCCAGCTTCTTGCAGTAGGCGCCAAAGTATAGATGTGGAGAGTTGCATGGGAGGTCATGTTGTGAGGGGTCAGCCTCTGAATACCAAGACTGGTGATGAGGACAGCAGTGACGATGAAACACAAATCGATGACGATGTAGCCGACCGCACTTGGGAGCCGGGGGGAAGCAAGGGCTTCATCATCGTCAGGAGAAGAGGGCGTCAGCTTGCGCGACAGGTAGCGGCGCAACCAGCAAGTGGGTTGTGTGGCCATGAGTCAGCAGGATAGCAGCAGTGTGAGGTTGGGAGCCAAGCGGCCACCGGGTAGAAAACCTGCTTCGCAGGTCCAAGAAAGTAGCAGCACAGGGGCTCAGCGAGGCAGCGGCGGTAGTAGTCACTCAGTGCGGAGCGTTGGCGGTAAAATCAGATACTCGGCGGTGTGGCAGTTTTTTGCTAAGACACCGGAGGAGCCGAATATGGGTATATGTAGAATCTGTGGGCAGAAAGTGAAGCGTGGCCAGGGAGCTAAAGTTGGCACCACGGCCCTGCGTCAACACATGCAGCGTCACCATCCGGTGGCCTGGAAGAAACGTGGATCAGATGTGGTGGTCCATCCTGCCGCCGCAGCAACAGCAGCAGCGCCCAGTGGCACGCATGCCATTGCAGCCAGTCAAGGCTCCAACACCTCTGCAGAAGGGAGCTGTTTCTCTTTGACATCATCTCCCAGTCCAGATGCTCCTGCTCCTCGCTACTCATGGCCCCAGCAGTCGTTCAGCGAGGCGATTGAAAAGAGACAACAGTATGCGTCCAACCATCATAAGGTGCAGAAGCTGACCATGCTCCTGTCCAAATTGTTGGTACTGCAGTCCCTCCCTTTCCAAATGGTGGACTCTGCACCGTTCAGAGAACTAATGCCTTGTGCCGAGCCGAGATGGAGAGTTCCAAGCTGTAATTTATTTTCCAAAAAGGCAGTACCAGCACTTCATAAATATATAGAACAGAAGGTGGGCCAGTCCTTGAGCTTATCGGTTTGTTCCAAGGTGCATGGCAGCGCTGATGTCTGGAGCTGTAACTACGGTCAGGGCCAGTACTTGTCTTTTACTGCCCTATGGGTGAATGTGCTTCCTGCCCAGGCACACCAAAAACTTGGACAGGAGACGCCGCTTTCTCCTCCACGTTGTCAAACTGCGGCTCCTGCGCCAATGTCTGCCTCCTCCTCCTCAACCACCACCATCATCTCAGCCTCCACCAGTACTGCTCCATCATACCATATGTGTAGGGCACAGCGGTGTCACGCAGTTCTATGAATGAAGTCACACAGGGGAGGAATTGTTCCGCGTCATGCAGCAAGAAATCGGTGTGCGGCTTTCTCCGCGCCAACTGCAAATCGGAACCATGACAGACAATGGGAGGAACATGGTGTCCGCGCTGCACCGAGGAGGGATGGTCCATGCGCCCTGCATGGCGCATGTGTTCAATCTGGTTGTGAAAAGGTTCCTGAAGTCTTCCACCGATCTTCAGAAGATTCTGAAAATGGCCAGGAAACTGTGCATGCACTTCATCCATTCCTACAAAGCCAAGAATACCCTCCTCGAGTTGCAGCGGCAGAAGGTTCTCCCCCAAGACACTCTGATATGTGATGTTTCCACCCGTTGGAATTCCAGCCTGCACATGTTGGACCGACTGTATGAACAGAGAAAGGCCAATAACTTTGATGTCAGCTAGTGGCAGCTCATGCGTGACACCTGCCGTTTGTTGAGGCCATTCGAGGAGGCGACGTTATTTGTCAGTCGCCAGGACTACGGGATGAATAACGTCATTCCACTGCTTCATGTCCTGGAACAGATTCTGAAAAATCTGTCTGGGCAGGAGACTGGAGACGTGGCGACCACATCTCGCGGCCACATGAGTCCGGTGGGGAGTGAAATGGAGGAGGAGGAGGAGGACATTGGAGCAGAAGCATTGTCTGGTGAAATGAGTGGATTTTCTACCCAGGTGACAGGAGAGGAGGAGCAGGAGCAGCTGGAGGAGGTAGATGGAGATGAAGAAGACGAGGCAGATGACCCGCAAGCACCGTGGCAGTATACAGTGGAGATGGAGGCAGGGAGCCCCCCGGAGTCACTTGTGCAGATGGCCCGCAGCATGCTGATTTGCCTGGCTAGGGAGAGCCGAATAGTCACCATCCGGCAGAGGGATGTCTTCTGGCTCTCCACCCTATTGGACCCTCGCTACCGGTCCAAAATGGGAGCTTTTTTCCCAGCTGCTGAGAGGGAGGACAAACTCAAAAACTATAGGGAAATCCTCCGTAGTCAGTTGGCCGCAGCCTATGTGCAGCATCGTCCCTCCTCTGACAGGTCTGCCCGGGGGGTTCTTCAGCGCTCACGTACTACTGCCGCGGCTGCTGGGGGAAGGTGGGGGGGGGGTAGGAGCAGTACCAACTCCATCAGCAGCAACCTGATGAGCAGCTTCCTTCACCCGCCTAGTGAGGAGGGCAGTCGCCAGCAGCAGCAGGACCTGGAGCAGACCCTGAACCAAAAGGTCGTGGCCTACTTGGACAGCACTCTGCCACCCTAGTTAGAAGATCCGCTCGACTACTGGGCAGCAAAACTGGATGTGTGGCCGCAACTTGCCGAGTTTGCAGTGGAGAAGCTGTCCTGCCCGGCCAGTAGTGTGCATCAGAGCGGGTGTTCAGTGCGGCGGGGGCCAGCGTTACCCCAAGGAGTACCCGCTTGTTCACGGGAAATGTGGAACGACTGACCTTTGTCAAGATGAATCAGGCGTGGATCGGCCAGGATTTCCACACACCAATGCCTTAGGCGTCAGACTACATCAGCTAGGACGCCTCACCCAAACTGTGAGAAATGAGTCTGGGTTCAAACTACCTGCCTCAGCCACTATCCTGATGCCGCCACCCGCCATGATGCCACACCCTCTGCTGCCAGTTTCTCCATCTGCCACCAACCATCTTTACCAGGGACTGGTATTGCCACCCACCTCTACACTCTGTCATTGTGCCACTCTATGACCTCATGCTGCTGCTGCCGTGCCCTCCCCACTGTGTCATTGTGCCACTCTGTGATCTCATGCTGCTGTGGCTGCTGCCGTCACCTCCACACTCTGTCATTGTGCCACTCTCTGACCTCATGCTGCTGCTGCCGTCATCTCCACTCTCTGTCATTGTGCCACTCTGTGGCCTACTACTGTTTTGCCACCTCCAGAATGTCATTGTGCCACTGTCTGACCTCATGCTGCTGCTTCCGTGACCTCCACACTTTGTCATTGTGCCACTCTCTGACCTCATGCTGCTGCTGCCGTGACCTCCACTCTCTGTCATTGTGCCACTCTGTGGCCTACTACTGTTTTGCCACCTCCAGAATGTCATTGTGCCACTGTCTGACCTCATGCTGCTGCTGTGGCTGCTGCCGTCACCTCCACTCTATGCCATTGTGCCACTCTGTGGCCTACTACTGTTTTGCTAACTTAAGAATGTCATTGTGCCACTGCCTGACCTCATGCTGCTGCTGTGGCTGCTGCCGTGCCCTCCACACTCTGTCATTATGCCACTGTCTGACCTCATGCTGCTGGTGTGGCTGCTGCCATGACCTACACACTGTCATTGTGCCAATCTTTGGCCTACTCCTGTTTTTGTCACCTCTAGAATGTCATTATGCCACTGTCTGACCTCATGCTGCTGCTGTGGCTGCTGCCGTGCCCTCCACACTGTGTCATTGTGCCACTCTCTGACCTCATGCTGCTGCTGCCATTGCCTCCACTCTCTGTCATTGTGCCACTCTGTGGCCTACTACTGTTTTGCCACCTCAAGAATGTCATTGTGCCACTGTCTGACCTCATGATGCTGCTGTGGCTGCTGCCATGACCTACACACTCTGTCATTGTTCCACTCTGTGGCCTACTCCTGTTTTTGCCACCTCGAGAATGTCATTGTGCCGCTGTCTGACCTCATGCTGCTGTTGCTGCTTCCGTCACCTCCACACTCTGTCACTGATGTTGCCAACTGAGCTCTCAGCTTGTTTTTTTCCAGCTTTCGCTGCCATGACTTTATCAGGCTACTTTCCCGCTTCAGTTTTTTTACTCAGTTTTGCCCTCTTAAGTGCCCAGGGAATTTTATAGTGAAGCGATTCTAAGAGCGGCGGCAGTCATCTGCGTGTCATACTAATACACAACATTGTATGAAGACCAAACTAAGCTCCCTCTGCATATTTAAGCATGGCACAACGTTCTACAGCACCCTGCAGGCTATGTGCAGCCTGGAAATAGCTGTTTTTTAATGTGATTCGTCCCGAAGCAATTCGGATCGAAACTAATTTTGTCGGAAAATTCGGCGAAGTCACCGAATCGAATTTTTGAGAAATTCGCCCATCTCTAATTGTGTACATTGTTAAATATCCCCTTATGGAGTTCTTGGCAATATCTCTCTGCTCTAATGCTATAATAATTTTTTGACTTAGAAATGCCTTTCAATCGGTGTGCCATGGTTTATATACTCTCTATAGTTTTGGGTCTACTGTCCTTTCCACTAGAGCACACGTCCACTAAAATAGGTGTGCATAACTTCTATAATCCACTCTAGTGAAAAGGTAAGTAGACCCAAAACTAAATAGACCCAAAGATATAGATCTTACAGTGGCCACTTCCATCTCAGAGCATTCTACTTGAAGCCTTGCAATGGTGAGGTACTGTTGATCAATTGTAAGGTGTTGTCTTGGTTTCATGATGTCAAAATGTGAAAAGCATGATGAGAAGGACTGTTTAAATCCCAATTCCAGTTGATCTCTTAAATATATTGGGTGATTCATGGATCAAACACCGGCTGTGAATTTTGACATTAAAGGGGATTTGCCAGGACGCAAGTTTCTTACCTTCCTTATCAGCACAGGGAGAATGTCAACAAATCACGCTGAGTCATGAAGGCTGCAGGGCTGAGAGGGAGGGGGTGAGTAAGGAGTGAGGAATAAGGGAGCGTCTCAAAACATAAGTGAAATAATAAACAGTGAAAGGTAATCCAGCGAATCCAATGGTTGCAATAAAACTTGGTAACTTTATTAGTTGCACATAAAACCAACACCTCCAAAGTATTCCATGGCTCAACCGGTGTGAAGCTAACGCGTTTCGGACGATGCAACGTCCTTAATCATAGCATAATGAACCACCACATACACATGCCTTAGCTGCTTTGCGTCTTGCTCTGGACGAGTTCCGTGCGATCCTTTCTACTGGTGCCGCATTATTGTGGGTGAGCTGACATCTTCCTTGCATTTTCAAATAATAAACAGTACAACAGTGGATTCTCAATACAGCAAGACACAGCCTCATAGACTGCACTTTCTACCCAGAGCCTAAAAAGCTCATTCATTTTGCCTGTCATCAGATAAGAAGTGTTTCACGCAAACGCGGCCTGTCAGCTCCTGGGTCGTGTCTAGTGAAAGCTTTCAGGTAACTAAGGAGAATTTAGAAATGCTGTAGCTCTCAGAGTCTTCACTTTTTGTAATCACATATATTTAGAAAAGTGATTAAATACCCCTTTTGGAGGTTCCCATGTCAATATTACATGGTGGCAAAACTCCTTTAAGCTTCTTGTTAGAGATCAACAAGTTGTGCAAAATGTATTGTAACATTAGACAGCTGGACATGTGCATTCTAAAGATAAGGTCTCATTTAGATCATTTAAAAAAAAATTCAAGAAAATTTATGTTTATCCTGAAATTTAAATCAAAAGCCAAGTGTCCCAAACTTTTTGTTAGTTGTGTAACTGCTCCATAAACACACACATGCACACACACACACTGCCACCCAAGATAAAATAAAATAATTTGTTCTGTTGCCTCTTTTTCAATTCCACCTCACAATTTTTTTGGGGGGAAGGAGGCGTTGAGTACAACATATAATACAGCAAATGGTAATATTAAAAAGTAAAACTTGCTCCACAAAATATAAGCCTTCATAAGGATTAGAAGATGATACATGGAAGGAAAGGAAGAAAAAAAGTAATGTAATGTAAACAAAAATGGGTGGAATGGGAAGGGGTTAATAAAACCATACCACAGTGAAAAGTACATGCTTGTATTTTTATTACCAGTAAATATTATTTGAGATTGGATTCTTCTAAACTTTCTTATTAACTACATCTGAACAATCACTAGATGCAGTCATCTATGTTGACACAATATGCAGTACATGAGCAAAACGTCTCTCTGGCACCAAAAGTGGAAGGAAGTGGTGAGTGTTTATGTAATTCTTGAAACTAGTGACTTTAAAGCCACAAAGAGGCTATTGAAAAGGTCAATACAATACATAGTTTAACATTTGCCAAGAAAACCAAACATATCCTAATCCACTATAGTTATTTTTTCAATAAATTGATCTAAGCCCCTCCACTCAAGTAAGTTAACCTGCATATAAGTTCAATCAGAGCCAAATGTGTATGAAATGGCAGTTACATACTACATCCTGAGTACTTATGCAGCCAAGAGTGGCCTGGATTACATAAACACTGTGCCAGGGGCACATGTTGCTGAAAGGACCTTTAAGAAGTTTTAAATCCTTGGCCCCATTTGTGGCCACTGCGACCTGTATACATACACAACTCTATGTCTAATATATGTATTATTAATAGAAGCAGTAGTACATTCTCACCAGCAACTTACATTTGATAAAAAAATAGATGTCCATAGCAAGACCATAAAGATAAAAAGCTTTCATGTAGTAATAAATTTATGTTGCAGTCCCTACATTTATTTCTATGTTATTTAGAAGCCCATGGACACAAGTCCAAGTCAAACAACATTTAGGGATACACAATTAAACTCCTTGTTAAACGGATTGTCTCACTACAAAGATTAGCTTTCAACATGTAGACACACAGGCTTTTCAAGGTTACAGACCTGCCCTCTCCTCTTCTCTCTGTGCTCTGTCTTATCTGATAGCAGGGATGAGGTAACCAAAGGAAGGACTGCCAGCAGCTTGAAAACAGTGTGTTATCTCAAACATGTAGTTTCCTTTGTTTGGTTACTTTGAGCTCTGTAGCTCTCTCAAGTTTTCATGTCAGTGCTATTAAAAGAGCTGTGAATGCCCAGCTGATATGCTAATCACTGGGGAAAAATTATTTCAAGTGAAGCCCCCTCAAAAGACAAGGGGACATTCCCTTCGACTAGAGAAAAAAGGATTCAATCTCCAGAGGAGAAGGGCGTTCTTCACTGTAAGAACTGTGAATCTGTGGAATAGCCTGCCTGAGGAGCTGGTCACAGCAGGAACTGTAGAGAGTTTCAAGAAAGGCTTAGATACCTACCTGGAACTAAAGAATATTAATGCGTACGTAGCTATGTAAAATTCTGGATCCTGGCTGGTGGAGGCTCTGGGGTCAGAGATATGGTCTCCACTGGAGCAGATTGGTTCTTGCCTTGTGGGTTCCAGGGCATTAACCAGTGGTGAGGCTGGGCTTAAAGTCCTTGTCTCTCTCCCTCACCCACATTTTCCCCACCCTTGGTTGAACTTGATGGACACGTGTCTTCTTTCAACCGTACTAACTATGTAACTATGTAACTGCTATAGAACCACACATAGTCTGACCAGAAATGGAAAGGATACATGGATCTAAATCTGCTTTTGGCTCAGTGAAACAGCGTGATGAGACAACTCCTTTAGCCATTTTGTCTTCTTTAGTGGTTGAAAATGAGTAGTTGCCAATTGGCTGCTTATGCTTGGAGAACTAAGTTGTGGAAAAGTTAAGTTATTGTAGAAGTTTTGTACAGGTCATATTCCAGAATGACTCATGGACAGACTTCACATGAGATATAACAAACTTCTTACTTTGAATTCACTGATGAATTTAAACCACAATGTTTCCTCATAGTTACAGTAAATATGAGCATAGAAGAGCAGTCTAAGAACAAGTCAGGTACATCAACCATGCTAGAGTCCTCATTGAAATAGTTGTCCCATATGTCCATATTTCCCATAGCTGACAAGGAAAAATATACTTCTACTAATCAAGCAAATCACTTCTGACTACCTTTGCCAATGCCTTCTTTACTCCACAATTTAAAGGCAAAGCTTGTTTGTTGATAATTTACTTAGCGTGAACGTGTATTGTTCTATAGTAGAGCAAAAATGATTAAGACAAGGATGCATTTGCATATTAAATTAACATTTAATATGCAAAATTAATTTAAAAAATTAACATTTTGGAGCATTTTTTTGCACATGGTGGATCAGGCTAAAACACTGCCTCTTGCTGCTAAGCTGCACTCCTTTGACAAGGTCACACCCCTTTTGACAGCAAGGTGCAGAAGTATCTAGAAGCGGTCTAAAAAACATAATAAAATGTGGAGTAAAGCATCTATGACCTTATTTTTTGGCGCAAATTGCCTTGATAAATTTGCCTCAGAGTAACAATCTGGGACACATCTATCAAGGCGATTTGCGCCAAAAATAATGCAATAAAGCATAATCCCAGGTGCCCCCATTCAGGCAAAGAGAGTGGTAGTCCCATATTTGCACTTTCTTATCTTAATGTCTTGTCTCAATCTCTATATCAAATATTACTGCTTAAGAGGAGCCTAAAGCTTGGTTCACATCTGCATCAGAGGTTCTGTTTGGAACCTCCATTATAGAGGTGAAACGGACATAATAGCACGGCCCCTCCCCTCCGCCTCTCCCCCCAATTGATTAAAATGGGTGCGTTGAGCATCCACAGTAAGATCTGTTGCTTAGACAGAACATGTGACAGTGGTTGCCATTGGAACCTCCGACTTAGATGTGCGCAAAGCCTTACTTTTTTTTTGCTTAATTGATCTTTTTATTTTCAATTTAGTATGTGTTGGTACATTAGATCAGGCTTTTGTAAGCTTGAACGATTTTTTCTTTTTCCTTCCCTTTCTTCTATCAGATAATTGTTTTCGTAATTAATTCTAATAGGCGTTTTCTCTAAGAAATAAACAGTTGCAACCTGTAAATTCCTGAACATAGTTTGGATTCAGTGCATAGTGAGTTACTTTGCCACAGGTGATGTTTCATAAATTAATGTCTGTTTTTAATAAGAAAAAAAGTGTGTCTGCATGATTTTCAATCTTTAGAAATGGGGAAAGGTGAGTGTCTTTTTATTTTTTTAATCAAATCAATGTTCCCTATAGGTAGGTATAGGCTCTCTGTTGGTAGATATATAACCCCTTGTAGGTACAGTATATCATAAAAGTGAGTACACCCCTCACATTTCTATAAATATTGTATTATATCTTTTCATGGGACAACACTGAAGATACGACACTTTGATATAATTTAAGGTAGCCAGTGTACATCATGTAGAACAATTTAAATTTGGCGTTCCCTCAAAATTATTCAACACATAGCCATCAGTGTCCAAACTGCTTGCAACAAGAGCGAGTACACTTCTAGGTGAAAATGAACAAATTATGCCCAGTTTGCCATTTTCCCTCCCTGGTGTCATGTGACTTATTAGTGTTACAAGGTCTCATGTGTGAAAGAGGAGAAGGTGTGTTAAATTTGGTGTTATCACCCTCACAGTCTCTCATACTCGTCATTAGTAGTTCAACATGGCACCTCATGGCAAAGAATTGTCTGAGGATCTAAAAAAAAAATTGTAGCTTTATATAAAGATGGCCCAGGCTGTAAGAATATTGCCAACACCCTAAAACTGAGCTGCAGCTCGGTGGCAAAGACCATACAACGGCTTACCAAGATAGGTTCCACTCAGAACATGACTCGCCATGGTCAACCAAAGAAGTTTAGTGCACGTGCTCAGGGTCATATACAGAAATTGTCTTTTCAAAATAGACATATAAGAACTGCCAGCAGTGCTGCAGGGGTTAAAGTCTATCAGAGTTCAGACCATACACCACAGAGGTCAGTCTATCAGTGTACAGGCCATACACCGCACTCCATAAAATTGGTTTGCATGGCTGTCTTCCCAGAAGGAGGCCTCTCCTAAAGATTATGCACATGAAAACCTGCAAACAGTATACTGAAGACATTCAGACTACGGACCTGGATTACTGGAACCATGTCCTATGGTCTGGCGTCTTCCTCTAACTTGGTAAGGATTACAAGCAGAGCAGACTGGATAGTCTGAGACGCCTGCACCTACAGGCTTGAGTATACCACTATTTGTTTATTTTAAATATGTTGAGAAGTGTAATGAAATATGTATGCACCGAATAAAAAAGAAGCAAAGAAAGAGGATGATATGCGTTTGACCTATTGGTTTTGAAATTGAAGTTAAGAAGCAAGGAGGAAGCTCCCATATTGGTCAGAAGTGGTTACTCTTCACAAAAAGATAAGGTGGTTACTATATGCAATATAACTTTTATCTGACGAGACCTAGATAAACTTACTTGGTTCACATGGTGTCAAGCGTGTGTTTTGGTGACCTGATGAGGAGTACAAAGACATGTACAGTATGTGTTGCCTACAGTCAAACATGGTGGTGGGCGTGTCATGGTTTGGGACAACATGAGTGCTGTCAGCTGTAGGGAACTACAGTTCATTGAAGGAACCATGAATGTCAACATGTACTGTGACATACTGAAGTAGGGCATGGTTCCCTTCAGAAACTGGGCCACAGGGCAGTATCCCAACATGATAATGACCCCAAGCACACCTCCAAGATGCTGGACCGGCCAAGCATGTCTCCAGACCTAAACCCTATTGAGCATCTGTGGGGCATCCTCAAAATGATGTTGGACAAGTACAATGTCTCTAACATCCACCAGTTCCATCATTGAGGAATGAAAGAGGATTCCAGTGTAAACCTATGAAGCTATAGTGAATTATATGGTAGTGCTGGAAAATAATGGTGGCCACACAAAATATTTAAAGTTTGGGTACAATTTCTCCAACTTCACTTAAGGGTGTACTCACTTTTGTTGCCAGAGGTTTAGACATTAACAGCTGTGTGATGAGTTATTTTCAGGGCACACCAAATTTACACGGTAGTACAAGGTGTACACTGACTACATTGTAATAAAGTGTCATATCGTCAGTGTTGTCCTATGAAAGATATAATAGAATATTTACAAAAATGTGCGATACTGTAGTCTGTAGTTATATATAGGTACTCTGTAGGTAGTTATAGTCATCTATAAGTAGGGCCTACAGGTAGGTAGGTATCTGCCTACAAGAGGACTATATTTACTTAGAAGGGTCCTATACCTACAGGGGCTTATAGCTAACTACAGAGGGTACATACCTGTTTGTATTTGTACCTGCCTCAAAAATAAAGCTGGGCTAGACTAGTTTAAATATACTGCCCTGTGTCGGATTGATATTGGTGCCAAACCATCTTACAAAAGGACGGCGATCCTGTGAGCTGAAGTGACTTCCGGGCCAGCCCAAGATGGTGTCCACACTATAAGTGGGTGAATAAATTACAATTACTGGATGAAGTGCTATGGATTTTTTTCTAATTTGTTACCTTGGTCTTGGTTGGAACTGATCTGCCGACACCTGCTGTTTATATTTTTGCGCCTTTTTGAGTGCTGCATTTGTTTATATAATACATACACTAACTATATAGAGTATATTTTTTTTGTACCCTTACCCAACCCCAAACCTAACCACAGCCCTAACCCTACCCCAACCATAACCCTAACCCTATCATAACCCTACCTCAACCCTAAATCTACCCTATCCCAACCAACATTCATTCACGGAGAGCATCATCATGGGATTGCTTCTTTCACGGCCAACATTGGAGCACAGGCAGCATCGGAGCCGTGCAGCATTAGAGCACCGCTTCTCTCGGTGAGTACAATATCATCCAGCTTGTGCTGGACTGGATTTTTAGCAGAGAAACCCCAAAAAAAACAAAATATGCTTCACACTTTTCTGTAAGGTGTTTCCGAAGCGAAAATCTGATCTCCATTATTTACTATAGGGGATTTTACTCGCCTGTTTACAAGGAACTTAATTTCACGTGAGTAAAATTGTCTCGAAATATTATTTCGTAAATATGCTTGCAAAATCTGTGTTGTGAGAACGACGGAGTGGATTTTACATTGGAATCAATGAGGGGTGCAGTAAACATTGTGGGCGACATGCAGGAAATTTGATAAATTTCATGTGCATAATAACGACATAAAATGCGGCTGATTTATGAGCCCGCTCTATAGCGGGTCATAAATCAAGTGCATTATCGCGCTCTGGCGACATTTCTGGCTCAGGTATACCATTTTCAAAGTGGTATACTTGTTCCAGTTGTAATGCACCTAAAAATGCCGTAGTGAAGCTATAAATATGTAGCTTCGCTACTGTTCTAGTGCGCCCCGCCTCACGCATGCCCCCCCGAGATCGAGTGCATTACAAAGCGCCGCAGGTGCTATGTAATGCGCCCGACAATGGTGTGCAGGAGATTTAAACATGTATTAACGGGGATGCACCTGATATCGGGTTGAAAAGACGCAAGATATCTGGAGCAGACCCATTCATACATGCTGCCCTGTGTGCAGCTTATTGTAAGGGCATATTTTGGAGACTCAGAAAAACTGAGAATTGTTTTTTTTAGCAGTCATGTCATGTGTTTGCTGTGATTTCTGCAAAATTTGACAAAACATTGTATTGTGCACTGCATGTGTATATGTGGCATATTCTGTAGTACATAACACTAAATACCTACACTTCTACATTCCTTTATCCATGCACTGCACATACTGCATAATGAAAATTAACACTGATATTTGCCTTTTTAAATGCAATCATCAATACTTGTTATTAAGAGCATATCTCACTATACATATTACCATCAAACTGTTACCAATCAAATCCCACTGTACCAAGACCAAAATCAGCAATAAAACCATTAAATACGGATAAAAAAAATAAACACGCCTCTATATGACCATAAATTACCACTAGTGATGAGCGGACTCTAAAAAGTTCGGTTAGAAGTTCAAGTCGAACTCAAATTTCGAACTCCATTAAAGTCAATAGGAGATGTTCAGGTTCATTTTTATACCTATATAGGTGAGGAGTGCCGTAACTACCCTCCATAAGAGTAAAATGGATACTTGGGACAGACAATTTGGCTCTAAAAGTCCCATGAAAAATTGAGAGGCTAAAATAATTCATTCCTTTCAATGGCTAACTGAAAAGATGAGGACAGCGTAGCTATAGGTGGTGCAGTTGTAGCAGCTACTACGGGGACCCTATGAAACATAAGAAGACACCAGTATTGGAAATGGCACAAGGTAACTGGCAGGAGCCCCCTATCACTTTTTACACCAGGGCCCAAGAACATGTGATATATGTGGTGGCAGCAAGAAAATCCCAAAAGGGAACATGGAGGTTCAGCTCATAGTTATAGGAAGTGCAGTGGTAGCCAGGGCTGCCATCAGACATCTGTTCACCGTTTCAGGGCCCCATGCAGCTAAATCAAATGGGGCCCCCACTCATTACCAGTTCCTATTTTTTAACATATCACTGGGCCCCTTTTTGTTTAATGCCACTGACAGGAGTACTGCCCATACTGCCCTATTGGCACCTCTGCCAGTTACCATGTGCCATTTCCAATACCGGTGTCTTCTTTGTGTCAGGGGCTTTTGGGACACCTCAGGACGCAGGACCCCGTAACGGCTGCTACACTCCACCCCCGATAACTATGCCCCTTAATCTGAAACAGGCAAGCAGCTTGGTGTGAAGAAATCAACTGTGGGAGCAATAATTAGAAAATGAAAGACACTGATAATCTCCCTCCATCTGGGGCTCCAAGCAAGATCTCACCCCGTGGGGTCAAAATGATCACAAGGACGGTGAGCAAAAATCCCAGAACCACACAGTGGGACCTAGTGAATGACCTGCAGAGAGTTGGGACCAACGTAACAAAGGCTACCATCAGTAACACACTACGCCACCAGGGACTCAGATCCTGCAGTGCGAGATGTGTCCGCCTGCTTAAGCCAGTACATGTCCGGGCACGTCTGAAGTTCGCTACAGAGCATTTGGATGATCCAGAAGAGTACTGGGAGAATGTCGTATGGCCAGATGAAACCAAAGTAGAACTGTTTGGTACAAACAGAAATATATTTCTTTCTATAGGACTAACGTTGTGTTCTACAGAAGCATGACCCCAAACCAGAAAAAATTACCTTTTTGACACTCAATAAAATTTTCAAGAAGAAATTAGCATTTGAAATAAGACTTTTTTCAATAGGACATTTACTAATAGTGTCTTCTACAGTAGCATAACCTCAAAATCAGCAAAAATAACCTTTTGGACACCGAATACAATTTTAAACATGAAATTAGGATTTTAAATAAGATTTCTTCCTAGAAGGACATTTGCTAACGGTGTCTTCTGCAGTAGCCATATATGCCCAACTTCACAGGCTGTTATATCAGTGCAGTTTGCTTGCAAGGTTGGTGGTTTTTTTAGTTTTCTCTCTGGATAATGGAGGTCGGTTAACCCAATGAGAAGTCTGAATTTGGCTCTATTTAGAGGTAAAGATAGCGTAGGACCACCCGCCTTGAGATCACGTTGTAAGCCGTGGGTGGCTTAAACATTTTTTTGATCAAAACATGTGAACTAAGAATCTCAAAGTTTTTTTCATGTATGATAGCATAAATGCTTCTTTGGAGGTTTCCATGTATTGTATAGCCCTTTTAGCAGTGGTGTGCCACTGGTAATGGTGTGCGTGTGTATATATATATGCTGCAACCCTGCCAGTGGCACTCAGGTTCACATTGTGTTTTTCAGAAATGTTTCTTTTTGTGCAGAACTATACATTGTATTTGGCATATGTTGCTTCTAATCTATACAGGGAGGAAGGGATGCCTCCACTTCGGTTTCTTGCACCCCGCCCACCTTCACAGGCTGTTATATCAGTGCAGTTTGCTTGCAAGGTTGGTGTTTTTTTAGTTTTCTCTCTGGATAATGGAGGTCGGTTGAACCAATGAGAAGTCTGAATTTGGCTCTATTGAGAGGTAAAGATAGCGTAGGACCACCCGCCTTGAGATCACGTTGTAAGCCGTGGGTGGCTTAAACATTTTTTGATCAAAACGTGTGAACTAAGAATCTCAAAGTTTTTTTCTTTCTTCCATAAGACTCCATTTCACAGATATTCCATTGAAAAAAATCTATTTATAATCCTTGCTGCCAATTATAAGGATTCAAGAACAATTTTGATGTGCTGTCTTGCTGTCAGGGTTCTTCAATAAAACCCCATTTCACAGATATTCCATAGAAAAAATTCTATTTCTAATCCTAGTTGCCAAGGGATTTAAGAACACTTGTGATTTGCTGTCTATGGAGTATAGTTCTTCAATAAGAGACTGAACAAATCTTGACCTTTTTATTATTTATATTTTTGAACATGAAGCGAACTAGAGGTGGTAAACGAGCAAGGAGAGGTGTAGGACGTGGAGCTAGAGGTACAAGACAAGGCACTCCTTCCAGTATTCTGGACAACACACAAGCGAGCACATCGTCAGTCGCAGGACCATCAGGCCTGTCATCGCTTGGGTGGTTCCCTGTGCATCTCATTTCTGAAGAGCATCGCCAATCTGTTCTTCAGTGGTTAACACAACCTGCATCCAACAGTTTTACCTCCTCCTCCTCTCAATCATGGTCACAAATATCGTCATCATTATCATCAGTCCAAACTGAAGCAAACACGGGCCAAATGTCACCCAATAAACAGATCACACTAGATAATCCATATTCTGAAGAGCTCTTTGATGACACAATGCAGTTTCGGTCAGAAGGCATTTCAAAAGATCAAGAGGCCAAAGGGAATGATTTTGTCTGCTGTGCCGCCAAATCGCTGATGCCCTCAGAGGAGCAGAAGGAAGCTGGTCCCTCTCTTTCTGCTGGACTCACCATTTTTAAGGTTCGAAAATGATGACCACAAGAGGCAAAAGGCGTGGAACCTGGTATATGTTCTCTAGACCCTTCCGTAAACATGGATTTGTGCCTTTGTCAACATACGTGCGCATCTACAAGAAGGGCGACATTGTGTACATTAAGGGTATGTGCACCATACAAAAAGTTATGCCACATAAATGCTATCATGGCAAGACTGGCAGGATCTACAATGTTACACTTATGCTTTGGGTATAATTGTGAACAAGCAGATCAAGGTTAAAATCCTTGACAAAAGAATCAACGTCCGTGTGGAGCACAGTCGCCACTCAAAGAGCAGAGAAAGTTTCCTCCAGCACATTAAGGAAAATGAGAGTAAGAAAAAGGAAGCCAAGGAGAAGGGCACCTGGGTGGAACTGAAGCTTCAGCCAGCTGAACCAAGAGAAGCTCACTTCATCCGCACTCATGGAAAGGAAAATGAGCTCTTTGAGCCCGTTCCCTACGAGTTTATGTTACAATATCGTTTGCAAAATATTCCATTGTTGCTTAAGCATAACGATGTGATGGTGCTGTGTGAGGCTTTTTTTAATTTTATATGGAGGTGCAATCGCTCTTGTATAGGCAGAAATTTCTCAAACGCTACCCAGGTCTTGACTGACTCCTGAGGAAGGCTTGACGTCTTAGCTCACACTTCCAGCATTCGGAACCCTGCTTCGGCACAACTGTCAGCGTTGCAGCGTCATCTAGGGATCCCCGTCAACTGTCTGATAGACGATGGCAACACGCTGGAATTCCAGCCTCTACATGCTCCAGTGATTGTGGCAGCAGCGTAATGCCAATATGCAGTATAAAGTGTCGCATGGCCTGACTAGCAGTGCTGCGGACCTCGGGTTGTTGACACATAGATGGTAGAGACAGGTGAAGTTTTGAAGAGGCCACCAAAATGGTCAGTCAGGACAATGGCATTGTCAGCACGACCATTGTGGTCATATTTTTACTGGAATAAGCATTAGACACTCTGTGGCAGCAGGTCCCAGCAGTAATGTAGGAGGAGGAGGAGGCGGACACAGAGCCTTACTCGCCATTGGATGTAGAAGGCCCATTGTTTCCCAATTCTATAGGTCTTCTTTAGGTGGTGATTCTAGGTCCAGGGCGGGTGCAGGATGGCAGTTAAGCTCACAGAGTACAGCACATGAGGCTAGCAAGGGCTCTGGTGACATCAGGATGAGGAAATGGAGGAGGATGAGGAGGAAGGGGTGGACACCACTTGTTGCGATTATACCCTCCAGTGGTAAGAGGTTGGCACAGGTTACAGGAGGGGGAGGAAGATGTGGTTAGTGCCCCTCGACCCCGAGGCTTGAAATCCCGGCACCATCTCACACATTAGTGCTTGGATGCTACATTACCTGCAGCATGATCCATGCATCAAGGCAATCAAAATGAACAGCGATTACTGTGTGGCCACCCTCCTTGATCCACGTTACAAGACAAAAGTGAGCAAATTCCTTCTACCCACACAAATTGACAGTAGAATGCAGAAATTTGAGACAGTGCTCATTGACCAACTCGAGACATCTATTGTGTTTTCTTCACATTCTAATGTCACAGTGAAACAACGTCAGGAACGTGCCAGCAGTACAATGTCAAGTAGCCAAAGCAGCAGCAGGCAGTGTGGCAGAAGCGCACTGGTTAATATTTTACTTATAATAGATTTTTATTGAAACATTTTCCATAAACATGCAACAAACATACGGGTATAGAATGAACAGAGGCACTACAATGTAGGCACGAGAAACAAGTCTATGAGAGTCAAATCATTATGTAGGCCTTCCATACTAAGACCACTGATGCGGAGCCGACTCAGGGACTAATTATAGTCCCACAACTGGGAAGCAGAGATAAACTAACCCAGCGCCCCATAACAAGCTGGAAGGCTGCGCATCACCATACCTGAGTGGTCCTGATGTTAACATAACCATAACACGAAAAAGAGAAAAAAACAAAACAAAAAGGAAGGGAAGGGAAGGGAAGAGTTCAGCACCACCGGGCACCGGAGAAGCGCAAAACATCATGCTAATAGCTGCAGAACGGGAGGGTCTTGTCTAAAAGGCTTCAACGACCAAGGGCCCGGTAGGAGGCATCCTTATCCCCTCCCATACAGGGAAAGATAGACTTAATAGAAAATCCCACCTACCCCAGGAGAGACTGAAATTCTGGGGAGGATTGGTAGGAGGTCCACAGACTCCATGTATGTAGTACTCTGGTAACTTCTTCTGGAGACTGAGCAATCAGCTCCTCCATACATTGAGTGGAAGATATTTCCTCCACCCAGTCATTAACGGATGGAGGAACAGACTGACGCCAGCGACGAGGAATCACAGTCTTCGCCGCCTGTAGGAGATGTCTCGTTAAAGATTTTTTGTAGGAGGATTGCGACAAGGGAGTCATAAATAATAAAACTGCTTCCGGACTATCCGGGAAAGAAATTCCACAACAATCTGAAATAGCCTGAAGGACCTTTCTCTAAAAAGGCTGCAAGACTGCGCACACCCACCAAATATGAGACATAGACCCCACCTCCAGTTTACATCTCCAACAGGTGTCAGGGACATTGGAATACCACTTATGAAGCAGGGTCGGCACTCTATACCACCTTGACAATATTTTAAAACTTGTTTCCTGCGCCTTGCAAGCAATTACTGCAATATGAGTGAGAAAAAAGCACTTTCTCCATTGGTCAACCGTAAAGGTCTTCTGCAGTTCCCTTTCCCAAGCTTTACAATAATGGGGAAGATCCTGACAAGTGGAGGAGATCAGCCACTGGTAGAGCAAGGAGATTAGGTGTTTGGGAAGCGAGGAAGCAATGCACAGCCTCTCAAAAGTAAGTGCCCAGAGTGAAATACTCTTCCTGATAGTAGAGGTAAAGATGTGCCAACGCTGCAGATATTCAAACTGGTACCTAGAAGAGGGGAGGAGGTCTTGAATTAAGTCTGAGAGGGGGGGAGCAGTGCACCCCTGCTGTGCACCTGTACTGTAAGGAGAGGACGGAATTTAGAACTTCCAAGAGTGGACTTACCGGAACTACCTGAAGGAAATAAATGGTTGTCTGAAATAGGAAACAAGGGACCCGTTAAATCTAATAAAGGTTCCGGGGTCTTAGATTTCAATATGATAGAGAGTGTGTGGGCTGTAGTGAAGGACAGAGACTTAGGGTTTCGAGTTGAAAGGTCATGAGCCCAAGGGAGAGAAATTAAAACCTGAGGAAAACCCATCTGGGCAATGTACACCCATAGTTTATCCTCAGGACTGTGAATCAGATCTAAAAACCTAGCATAGGCAGCGGCAATATAATACACTTTGCAATCAGACAGACCCACGCCACCCTCCGTCTTAGGTCTAGACAGCAACTCCCTTTTGAGTCTCGGACGGCGAGAATGCCATATGAACTCGGTAAAACTTCACTGAAGCGTCACCCAAAAGGAGGGAGGCAAAGAAATTGGAACGGTCTGAAGCAAATATAACAGTTTTGGAAGAATGGACATTTTAATAACATTCACTCTACCAAACCATGAAAAATCACCACCACCCCAACCCCCAAGCATTTGCGAAATCTTGGCTAACAAAGGGAGGAAGAGGGGGTTAAGACGATTCGCCAGGATTTTAGCATAAATTTTAAGGTCCACAGAAAGAAGGGAGATCAGTCTGTAGCTACCACAGACCTGTGGATGTTTACCTGGTTTGGGCAGAACTGTAATATGGGCCACAGAGGCCTCCCCAGGGAAAGGCAAAGAGGCCGAGACCGCATTAAAAGCGCTCAGAAGAACTGGAGCAAAAGAGGGGCGCAGAACCTGATAAAATTTACCAGTGAATCCGTCAGGCCCAGGGCTCTTCCCACTGGGGAGGCCTCCAATGGCCGACTCCAACTCCCCCTCTGAAAAAGGCTCCTCCAGCTTCTGAATGATGTCAGTCTGAAGGGTCGGAAACAGGAAAGGGGGCTCCCGTCCCGAGGAGGGAGAACGAGTCCGGCCACCTGGGAGGTGATACAACTTGGAATAGAATAGCTGAAACTCACGCGCAATCTCAGAAGTAGAATGGAGAAGGTTGCCCGCGCTATCCCTGATACCAGTGACAAAGGATTGTGTCGTCCTGATCCTAATGGCCCTCGCCAAAAGTTGACCACTCTTATTGCCATATTCGTAAAACTTGCTACGTCCCAATTGCAAAAGTCTACCCCAGGAAGCTTCAAACATTAAACGCACCTCCAATCTCAAGCTCAAGCGAGGTTACCTTTTGCAATGCCTTAACAATCACTGCAGACTGGGCTTTTTTGAGGCAACTACCGTGTTTAATCAAAATGCCACGGAGAACGCATTTTAGCGCCTCCCACATAAAAAGAGGGTAGGTGGGGTCGTCAGCATGGTCCGACCTAAAGTGCTCAACCATTTGCTTGAGCTCCGCCAAACATACTGAGTCCTGCAGCAGAGACTCGTTGAGTCTCCAAGGCCTGGCCTGCGCGGAAAAAAAGGGACCATGCAAAGAGATGGAGATCGGTGCGTGGTCTGACCACAGCACATTACCTATGGAGGACGATCACAACCATGGGAGAGCACTATGCTGGAGTAAAATATAATCGATTCTACTATACGTGTTTTGGGGCGATGAGAAGAAACTGTAATCCCTGTCGGACGGATGTTGAAGCCTCCATCCGTCCACTAACTGAAATTGAAAAAGGGCCCTCTTAACTCTTTTAATAGTGGTATAGGCCATTGAAGAGCGACCAGACGAATTATCCAAGGTCGGGTCAAGGGTGACGTTGAAATCCCCACAAAACAGAATGGTGACCCTGGGCCGTGAGTGCAACTCATCGAGGACCTCCAGAAGAAAGGTGACCTGTCCCTGATTCGGGGCGTAGACGTTAACAATTGTAAAATCGTGACCGTTGATATTAAGGATTAGAATTAGATATCTAGCCTCCAAATCAGGGATGCAAGCTATCACCCGATGAGCCAGGGACTTATGAATGGCAATAGCCACCCCTCTAGTTTTGGAATGAGGACAGTTAGCAAAATGCCACTGAGGGAAGTATCTGTCTTTAATTATGGGAGCATGATCCATTTTAAAATGTGTCTCCTGAAGGCACAAGATGTGTGCCTTCTGCCGATGAAAATGATAAAGGATTTGGGAGTGTTTCCTAGGCATATTAAGACCCTTAGCGTTGAAGGACACCAGCTTAAGATCTCCCATCTAGCTTGAAAAATGAAAATGTGTCACATATCTCCAGCACCCGGCGGGGAAGAATGAAAAAAAGAGAAGGGGGAGAAGGAAAAGAAAAGAAGAAGAACAGGCAGGAGGGGGATACATATAGGTAAAACAGAAAAAACGAAAAACTCCTACTTAAAACTACAAACAGTCTCAGAAACCAGGAAAACCAGGTGGCCCACATGTGGCCAGAAGGTAGTCCTAACCCTATTTGGGGATGCGCATAACAGGCATGCCAAGAAGCCGCATCAACATATTAATGAACGAAACCTTTGAAAGAGAATCCAGCACTACTGCAGAAAGGGCAACTGAAGCAAATGTTACAATGCATGTCAGTCAGACACAGGCTTTCGCTATACAGGTCTTAAACCATTGGAGCAGCAGAGGCACCACAAAAAAAAAAACATTTCCCGAAAAGAAAAAATGAGGTGAGAGAGTGCATACTGCCTATAACTTTAACCCTGCAAGCGAAAGGCACATAGAAAGGGTACAACTCAAATCTCTCAAGAAGCAGTGTCCCGATTAGAGGTAGAAGTAGGACCCGCGTTGGTGACTAGATACGTCTTGACCGAGCAAGAGCCTGTAGAGCGGGGTCGTCTGGGCGGGAGACCCTGATCAACCAGACAAGGAGAAGCAACGTCACCCCAAGCCCAATCTCCCCGTCCCATTGTCAGAGTCACTGAAGGCCAGCATTGTCTGCAGATGAGAGATTCTGGCTTGGCTGAAAAATCCTTTTTGCTTTCTCAAGACTCGGTGGGTCAAAAGCAAATTGAGGATTTGTTACATCCAACAGAGGGCGCTGTGGGCTTCTTAGCCCCTTTCCCATAATGCCTTGTGATATGCAGATGCTAAGTAGAGGGCAAAAAGGCAAAACAAACTCTGCAAGCCGTTCGTTCGGTGCTCTCCTTAAGGAGAAATCTTCCCTTCCTGAGCTACTCGATGCCTCCCACACAGCCAGCCAGTATCGCTCTGCCCTGCACTGAAGAGGGACAAAAATCCCGAAACAGCATTGTCTGCAGATGAGAGATACTGGCTTGGCTAAAAAATCCTTTTTGCTTTCTCAAGACTCGGTGGGTCAAAAGCAAATTGAGGATTTGTTACATCCAACAGAGGGCGCTGTGGGCTTCTCAGCCCCTTTCCCATAATGCCTTGTGATATACAGATGCTTAGTAGAGGGCGAAAAGGCAAAACAAACTCTACAAGCCATTCGTTCAGTGCTCTCCTTAAGGAGAGATCTTCCCTTCCTGAAGGCCAGTTATAGAAGAGTGAAGAAATCAGGTGATACCTTTTAGAGGCTAACTGAGTATATTTGATAGTGAGCTTTCGAGAGGACTAGTTACCTTCTTCAGACAGTGTTATACAACAAACTGAAAATACACAGACTTTTTGTACACAAAAGACATGGATCTTCAAAGGATCTTAGAATTCTTAAAAATAACAAAATGCAATATAGGTAGAGCACTTATTTACAACAGGTTCTTAAAAATAACTGCTCTACCTATATTGCATTTTGTTATTTTTAAGACTTCTAAGATCCTTTGAAGATCCATGTCTTTTGTGTATAAAAAGTCTGTGTATTTTCAGTTTGTTGTATAACACTGTCTGAAGAAGGGAGCTAATCCTCTTAAAAGCTCACTATCAAATATACTCAGTTAGCCTCTGAAAGGTATTGCCTGATTTCTTCACTCTTCTACTATTTTCTATGGCTAACATGGTACAACATTATACTACTGAAGGCCAGTTAGACAGAGAGACATCCGGAAGCTGCAAGTCCCTTATGAATGCCAGCATATCCTCAGGAGAACGCAAGGTATAGGTGTGCTCCCCCCGGCGAACAATAAGTGCAAAGGGGAACCCCCATCTGTAAGGGATGTTTCTCTCCTTTAAAGCATTGAGGATGGGCTTCAACATGACCCGCTGTGCCAGGGTATGGCGGGATAAATCCGGAAAGATCTGTAGCTGATGGTCCTGGTAAGACAAGGAGCGACGTGTGCGAGCTTTCTGAAGAATTTCCTCCTTGAGGACAAAAAAATGGACCCGACATACCATATCTCTTGGATGCTGGGGATCCTTGCTAGGAGGACGAAGGGTCCTGTGAACACGGTCCATCTCTATATAGGTATTGGGGTCACGATCCAAGATGGTATTGAAAATACGTGATACGGTAGAATACAGATCAAAAGCGGGCACCGATTCCGGAAGGCCCCGGATTCTCAGTTTATTTCTCCTCCCTCTATTCTCTACATCGCCCAGATTTTTGAAGGGCAAATAGTTGAGATGAATGCTGCTGCACTACACCCTGTAGCGCAGAGAGTGGAGGAAGAAGAGTCCTGAGCCTGCTGAAGAGTGTCAACCCTGGTAGACATAGAAGACAGTTCAGAACGGAATTGAGCAAACTCTTTTCTACACTCGTCCAGGAGCTTATTCGTCATAGAAGATATGTCCTTTCTGGTGGGGAGATCCTGAGTAAGAAGTTGGAGATCCGCCAGCTTTACAGGCCTACATGCTGCAGCATCGAGTGGCCCCGCAGTCCCGAGATCTGACATAGAAGAATCAAGTACGGCTCCCTGAGGGTGAGCAGAGGGCCCCTTGCCCAAGGAATCAGAGACTAAGGTGGCATTGTCCAGGCTGGTTTGTGGGCCGCCCCTCACCTGGGATGGTGAGGCAGCCAAGCGGGTAGCAGATGGAGAGGGGCTGGACATGAAAGCAGGCAGTACATTTGACAATGGAGGCTGTATCCCCATGACACAGCCATAGTGGGCTCGACAGAGATCTTCTCCCCAGGACGACCCTGTGGACCATGATGGGGAATGGCGGTCAGGTCCCCGACCAGACGTCAGATGAGGGCCACATGGGATGCATGAGGTAGGAGTGGTCCAGTCTTGGACCAAGGGGCTACTTGGGCCCTCAGATGTCCCTGTGTTCGGGGGTCCAGCCCCTGCAAAAAGCTGGAAGTCCAGAGCTGGGGATTGAGCCCGTGGAGGCCCTCCGCATGAGGAAGGTGTCCCAGGTGGCTGTAGGGCAGTAAATACATGGCTTCCAGTAGCAGCAGCAGATGGCCCAGGGGCTTCCTCCCTTGGAGGAATAGAAGGTGAGGGGCCATAATGCATCTCCACATCCCCACTGAGGCCCTCCCTGTCTGTATAGGGCTGCCACTGCAATTGTGGGCCCACCGGAGGAGAAGCGCCAGCTACTCCGTCTCCTAGAGTGGAGCACATCACAGGTCTGTGACTCACCGGCTCCTGTTGTGTTACGGCAGGCTGCAGGGCCGGCTGAGTACCTGTGGTGGCAGGCGCCGAAAATCCACTGGTCAGCGTCACCGGAGGAGAAGCCGCGGCGGAGGAAGGTGGCGATCGTGGGTACGGGCCGACAACGATTACTGGCCACATCCGGCGCCATCAAAGCAGGGGCGGCTCGACCACCATTTGAACGTCCCGGAGCACCCGAAGCCGCAGATATGGACGTAGAGAGCTGGGTCTCCCTCTTCTTGCGGGCTGATCGGGTGGAGGGTGCTCCCAGGTGGTCAGGAGCCGCGCGGCGCCTCTCGGCAGTTGCTGGTGCCGGGCGGCCATCTTGGGATCCATGCTCCGACGGGTCGTCCACGGGCATAAGTGCCGCATACCGCCCGAAATACTGGCCAATGTCCCCCTGGGCAGGGTCAGCAGCTGCCTCCGAGCCAGACTTGTGCTTTTTGGATGATTTGCCCACGATCCTAAGGCTGATGGCAGCGGATTCTCAGTTAGTGGCAGAGGAGCTGCTGAAGAGATGTCTCCACGCGGCCATGTCAAACCACGCCCCCCTGGTTAACATTTTTAACTCATTTTTAAACACCTCACCAATGCCTGCAAGACAGGGCAGCATTTGGACACACCAAGACCGCCTTAAGAGCATGGTCCATGACTACCTGCGGCTCAACACCGAGGTTTTTGGACTTGATCTGGACCCATTCAACTTCTGGAAGTCCAAAATTAATGGCCTGAGCTTCTAGACTTACCAGCAGCCACCGTTATCTCAGAACACACCTTCAGCAGAGCTTGTGGGGTGATAACTGACAAACGTATCCATCTTTCCCCTGCAAATGTGGATCGTTTGACATTTATCAAAATGAATCAACCGTGGATCTCTGACGATTTTGTTGCCCCAGTTGCCAATGTCATTGACTAGTAACTGGTGACAGGAGTTCTACCCGTACTGCCATATTGGCACCCTTGGCAGTAGCAGTTAGTTATATTAGTTGGGAAGGGCGGGTGTACAGCAAGCATAGTGAATAGAGATGGGTGAATTTCTCAAAAATGCGGTTCGCTGACTTCACCGAATTTTCCGACAAAAATCGTTTCGGTCCGAATTACTTCAGGACGAATCGCGTTAAAAACAGTTATTTCCAGGATGCAGAGAGCCTTTAGGGTACTGTAGAATGTTGTGCCATGCTTAAATATGCAGAGGGAGCTTGGTTTGGTCTTCATACAATGCTGTGTTTTAGTATGACACACACAAGACTGCCGCCGCTATTAGAATTGCTTCACTCTAAAATTCCCTGGGCACTTACGGGGGCAAAACTGACCAAAAAACTGAAGCGGGAATGCAGCCTGATAAAGTCATGGCAGCGCCAGATGGAAAGAAACAAGCTGAGGGCTAAGATCCTACCATAGCGTCAAAGAACACAGTAGTAGGTTACTGGAGCCGCTACAGATCGCAGCACAGTAAGGGGACGTCACAGCAGGGATCACTCCATGAAGTAAGAGCTTTAAACTGTCATAAAATATGACAGAACCTGTTCTGTTAAACGCTGATACATGTAGAGGTCTCATCAAATGAGTGGAGAGGGTGTCTGCAGTAATTTTGCGTTGATGTCTCTGATCATTTTGCCATTCCTTTCATCCGTCAGTGTCTGCTTTCAGTCGGTCAATAATCCAGCAGTATTGCTAAGGCCAAAAACAAACAGGAGTTGATCCAAAACAGAGATGACGAGTAAATTGGATATTTGCATGTCTTCTTTGTTCTGTATCCACTCCTGCTTTTGGCTAGACAATCCTGATGCTTCCCATTCATTCTGAGAGGTGAAAAGAAAGGGAAGACCAAACATAGTGGCAACGTCATAGAGTGGTGAGGGTGGAAACAGCATTAGGAAGCCACAGGGTGTTCCAGTGAGACAGCAGTCACTTGGCAGCAGCATGAGTAGGCCACAGAGTGGCACAATGACAAATTCTGGAGGTGGCAGCAACATCAGGAGCCCACAAAGTGGCACAATGACACAGTATGGAGATGACATCATCAACAGCAGCAGCATGAGGTCAAAGAGTGGCACAATGACAAATTTTGGAGGTGGCACCAACAGGAGTAGGCCACAGAGTGGCACAATAACAGAGTGTGTAGGACAAAGCAGCAGCCACAGAACCAGCATGAGGTCAGACAGTGGCACAATGACATTCTGGAGGTGGCAAAACAGGAGTAGGCCAGAGAGTGGCACAATGACGGAGTGTGGAGGTCATGGCAGGAGCAACAGCAGCAGCATGAGGTCAGACAGTGGCACAATGACAGAGTGTGTAGGACACGGCAGCAGCCACAGCAGCAGCATGAGGTCAGAGAGTGGTACAATGACATTCTGATGGTGGCAAAAACAGGAGTAGGCCACAGAGTAGCACAATGACAGAGTGTGGAGGTCATGGCAGGAGCAACAGAAGCAGCATGAGGTCTGACATTCTGGAGGTGGCAAAAAAAGGAGTAGGCCACAGAGTGGCACAATGACAGAGTGTGGAGGTCATGGCAGGAGCAACAGAAGCAGCATGAGGTTAGACAGTGGCACAATGACATTCTGGAAGTGGCAAAACAGGAGTATGCCAGAGAGTGGCACAATGACCGAGTGTGGAGGTCATGGAAGTAGCCACAGCAACAGCATGAGGTCAGAGAGTGGCACAATCACAAAGTGTGGAGGCCACGGCAGCAGCCACAGCAGCAGCATGAGGTCAGAGAGTGGCACAAGGACAGAGTGTGGAGGTGGCACAAACAGGCGTAGGCCACAGAGTGGCACAATGACAGAGTGTGGAGGGCACGGCAGGAGCAACAGCAGCAGCATGAGGTCAGAGAGTGGAACAATCACAAAGTATGGAGGCCACGGCAGCAGCCACAGCAGCAGCATGAGGTCAGACAGTGGCACAATGACATTCTGGAGGTGGCACAAACAGGAGTAGGCCACAGAGTGGCACAATGACAGAGTGTGGAGGTCACAGAAGGAGCAACAGCAGCAGCATGAGGTCAGACAGTGGCACAATGACATTCTGGAGGTGGCAAAAACAGGAGTAGGCCACAGAGTGGCACAATGACAGAGTGTGGAGGTCATGGCAGGAGCAACAGCAGCAGCATGAGGTCAGACAGTGGCACAATGACAGAGTGTGTAGGTCACGGCAGCAGCCACAGCAGCAGCATGAGGTCAGACAGTGGCACAATGACATTCTGGAGATGGCAAAACAGGAGTATGCCACAGAGTGGCACACAATGACAGAGTGTGTAGGTCACGGCAGCAGCCACAGCAGCAGCATGAGGTCAGACAGTGGCACAATGAAAGAGTGTGGAGGTCACGGCAGCAGCCACAGCAGCAGCATGAGGTCAGAGAGTGGCACAATGACAGAGTGTGGAGGTGGCACAGACAGGAGTAGGCCACAGAGTGGCCCAATGACAGAGTTTGGAGGTCACAGCAGGAGCAACAGCAGCAGCATGAGGTCAGACAGTGGCACAATGACAGAGTGTGTAGGTCACGGCAGCAGCAACAGCAGCAGCATGAGGTCTGACATTCTGGAGGTGGCAAAAAAAGGAGTAGGCCACAGAGTGGCACAATGACAGAGTGTGGAGGTCATGGCAGGAGCAACAGAAGCAGCATGAGGTTAGACTGTGGCACAATGACATTCTGGATGTGGCAAAACTGGAGTATGCCACAGAGTGGCACAATGACAGAGTGTGGAGGTCATGGAAGTACCCACAGCAGCAGCATGAGGTCAGAGAGCCATCTTAAAGGGGTTGTCTCACTACAGGGATCGCTTCTTTTTATGTTAAAGACCTTGCAAAAACAAGTCACTTTGCAATATATGTCCATTAACAGTGTCCCACTTATTCCTAGATATAGTCTTGTAGGGGGGTTTCGCTCCTCGGGTCGTTAGCTCAGACTGTGTGATCTCCCCCGATAGGCTCCCAGCACGGGTTGCTTGCTACAGCCCTGTGTGTTTTGTTCCCCTGTTTTAAGGCTGTTTCCGGGGAAAACTGGCGCTATAGTACAGCCTTGTGCTCTCATAAAGGCTGCCAGCACGGTTGCTATCCAGCCCGTGTGATCTCTCATGATAGGCTGCCAGCACGGGTTGCTTAGCTACAGACCTTGTGTTCACCCCGATGGGTGCCCGCACTGGTCCTATAGCTACAGCCCTGTGGGATCTCTCCTGATGGCTGTCAGAACTGGTCGTTTAGCTACAGACCTGTGTATTTTTTTCTCCCCGGGACAAACCGGTTTTTTTTGGGGGCCCCGCATGGTTGCTATAGCTACAGACCTTGGATCTCACTGATGCTGCCCCCTGGTTGCTATAGCTACAGCCGTTGATCTCTCCTGACAGGCTGCCAGCACGGGTTGCTATAGCTCAGCCTGTGTGATCTCCCCTGATGCTGTCAGAAAGGCCCATTTTAAGCTACAGACCTGTTCTATTCCCCTGATGGTGTCAGGATGGTCCTAAAACTACAGACCTGTTTGATCATCCTGATAGGCTGCCAGTGCGGGTTGCTATAGCTACAGCCTGTGTGATTTTTCTGAATAGGCTGCCAGCCACTGGTCACTTAATAGCTACAGATCTGTGTGATCTGCTCCTGATAGGCCTGCCCGCACTGGTCATATAGCTACAGATCCCTGTGTGATCTTCCTGTTAAGGCTGCCTCACGCACTGGTAACTGTGGTGGGACGACCCCTTTAAGCCGAGGCGGGCCACACGGGACCGCTCATATAAAATATCTTATGTTATAATTTTTTCTGTCTTTTTTAATCTAGACATTTGGAAACTGCTTTCTCTTTGAAATTGTGTGTTGTTGTCATGTCTAACGGGTTCTCCGGTTTCTCTTTTCTGCTTGTTTTTGAGTGGGTGCTCGTCATTTCTGAACAGTCCTGATTGGGTATTGTAACAGTCAAGGTGCCATTGTCTGATCTTCATACCACTCCAAGCCTATTGTTACTTTACGTGGTGAAGGTCGTACATAATGGCACTTTCGACTGCTGAACCACAATCTAGGACTTCAGTACTATGGACGACCAACCAAATAACAAGGATCAACAGCATAGGGACCACTATAAATACGTATATTATGGAGTGGCTGTTTGTCCTGGGGGCTGTATAGGGTGGACCAAAACACATGAAATTGCTTAGTGTGAATGATACTCTGTAGTGTGTGTGTATATAAGTCCCCAGCTGAGCCAGTGTTCACACTAAACAGATGTACTGTCTCGCCTTCTTGTCTCATTTTGTTGTTTATTGTAAACTTCCCACTTTCTGCATATATAGGATTTATATGCAGTGTGCTACTCAGTATATTTATATACAATATATATTGCTATTTATTATATTATATATATATCTGAAGTATAATAAAAATATTTTATATTACTCTTGATCATACACAATTGCTCTCTACCATTGCATCCCCAGAATGTGCGGCTATATATATTTATATAGATCTTATATTTATATAATCATTTAATATATATTTATTATATTATATTCTTTTTTATAAATTTATTTATAAAGAATATAACACATTGCTCTACCTGCTCCCAGCAATGTGTAGTTTATATTATTATCTATATTTATTTATAGTTATATTGTATATATTTTACTATATATATATTATTTATATATATAACAATGCATATAGATCATAATGATATGCACGAAAGGGGTAAGTTTTACTCAATAACAAACCAAATGAAGACAAGAGAGGAACACTCATCTGTTCTCGTGTGAACAACTGCTCAGCTGGGGACTTTAGTTTGATGCAGATGATCTCCAGTCTTGTCAGTTGAGGGTTGGAAGGGCAGGACATGCAGCAGTCCAGATAGAACCATATTGTAGCTGCTGTGTGGCCTGAAAGCACATGGTGAAGTCTGTTCTTATGTTGCCAGCATGTGCTCAAGCATGCTGACCCTGCTTCACTGCCCGTAGAGCCCCTGTAGCTTCTTCAGCTGTGCTGAGGTTGGGTCCCTGAGGAACTGCAGTAGTTTGAAGTCGTGACTGTGCCACATCCAGGTAACCCGGAGGACAGCCCGAGGCTGGTGAGGGGGGGGAGAGACCTCTGAGGTTACAAGCAGAGGAGCTAGTGTTAAGATGATTGAGTTTACATCTTCCCAGCGGGGAGGAGACGGAACGGGAAGGGGGGAGCTCTCAAGCCCTGTGCTCTCATATCAGCTTCTGAGTTACTGCCGCGGGGCAGGACGGGAAATTTTAAAGCAAAGCACAGCACCCTCGTTGTTTTTAAGTGCAGGGAATGCCTGTTTTTAAACCCACAGACTCTGGCAGGGCCCCTGACTCAAGGGGGCCCAGGGCGTGGCCTACCGGCCCAATGGGAGAGATGGCCCTGGCCACAGCAGCAGATGAGGTTGACAGGCAAAAAATGAAGAGTATGGAGGTGGCACAAAACAGGAGTGGGCCACTTGGCATAACGACAGATTTTGGGGGTCAGGCAGGGCAACAGCACAGCATGGGGTCAGGAGGGCCAATGGCATTCGGAGGGTGGCAAAAAACAGGAGTAGGCTACAGAGTGGCACAATGACAGAGAGGGGAGGCGACGGAAAAGGCAACGATGAGGTCAGAGAGGGGTACAATGACCGTGTGGGGGTACGGCACCGCCCGCAGCAGCGCATGAGGCATAGAGAGGCACAATGAGTGGGAGGTGGGTGGCAATACCAGTCCCGGGAAAAGATGGTGGTAGGAAGAGGGGAATACGGGGCAGCAGATGGTGGGGCAGCGGTGGGGTGGGGGGGGAATAAAATATTGGTGAGGAGGTGTTTGAAACCCGACTCATTTCTAAAAGTTTTGGTGGGGCGTCATGGCTGATGTAATCTGTGCTAAGGCATTGGTGTGTGGAAATCCTGGCTGATCCACGCCTTTTCTCTTGAAAAAGGTCATCGTTCCACATTTCCCCTGGACAAGGGGTTCTCCTTGGGGGGAAAAGTGGCCCCGCCGCACTGTACCACTGCTTTTGATGCCACACTACTGGCGGGCAGGACAGCTTCTCCACTGCAAACTCGGCAAGTTGCGGCCAAAATCCAGTTTTGGGGGTGCCCCAGTGGGTTTTGGGATCTTCAACTGGGGTGGCAGGTGCTGTCCTGTAGGCCACCCCCGTTGGTTCGGGTCTGTCCAGGTCTCTGTGCTGCTGGCGGTGCCCTCCTATAGGGGGGGTGAAAGGGAAACGGCTCATGTGACTCCAGACTTAGGTGTGCTGATGGAGTGGTACTGCCCTACCCCCCCCCCCCCTTCCCACAGCATTTGTGGGAGTATACGTGAGCACTGGGGGAACCCCTCGGTCAGACTGTCAGAGGGGGACGATTCGCACATAGGAACGGCCAACTATACAGGATTTTCTATAGTATTGAGTTTTTCCTCCCTCTAAGCAGCTGGGAAAAAAAAGGTCCCCTTTTGGGCCGTAGCGAGGGCCCCAAAAGGGGGGGGCCAGAAATTCCTCTGCCCGGAAAGCTGACATTGGGGGGCCTGTCACTGTCGGCAAAAACAGCATCTGCGGGCCCTCTGCACAAGTGACTCCAAGGGACTCCCCTCCCCATCTCCACGTAACTGCCCTGGGGGCTTGCGGGTCATCTGCCCCATCTTCCTCTCTCCCCTCTACCTCTTCAGCTGCTCTGCTCCCCCTCCTGTCACATGGGTAGAAAAACACTAATTCACCCGACATGGGTTCCCCCCCCAAATGTCTTCCTCTCCCCCTCCCTCCAGTCCAGTCCCACCGGGGCTCATGTGGCCCCGAGATGTAGTCCCACATCTCCCGTCCCCTCCCCCCCGACAGATTTTTCAGCATCTGTTCCAGGACATGAAGCAGTGGAATGACGTTATTCATCCCATAGTCCTGGTGACTGACAAATAACGTGGCCTCCTCAAATGGCCTCAGTAAACGGCAGGTGTCACGCATGAGCTGCCACTGGCTGACATCAAAGTTACACAGGGGAGTACTCCTCATCAAAAAATCGTTGATGGCCTTTCTTTGTTCATACAGTCGGTCCAACATGTGCAGGCTTGAATTTCAACGGGTGGAAACATCGCATATCAGCTTGTGCTGGGGAAGGCCGTTCTGCCACTGCAACTCGAGGAGGGTGTGCCTGGCTTTGTAGGAATAAATGAAGTGCATGCACAGTTTCCTGGCCATTTTCAAAATCTTCTGAAGATCGGTGGAAGACTTCAGGAACCTTTTCACAACCAGATTGAACACGTGCGCCATGCAGGATACATGGACCATCCCTCCTCAGTGCAGCGCGGATACCATGTTCCTCCCATTGTCCGTCACCATGGTTCCGATTTTCAGTTGGCGCGGAGAAAGCCACACATTGATTTCTTGCTGCATGACGCGGAGCAGTTCCTCCCCTGTGTGACTTCGTTCGCCAAGGCAAGCCAGGTGTAGAACTGCGTGACACCGCTATGCCCTACACATGTGGTATGATAGAGCAGTACTTGTGGAGGCTGAGATGGTGGTGGTGGTGAAGGAGGAAGTGGACATTGGCACAGGAGCAGCAGTTTGACAACGTGGAGGAGGAAGCATTGTCTCCTGTCCAAGTTGTTGGTGTGGCTGGGCAGGAAGCACATTCACCCAGTGGGCCGTAAAGGACATGTACTGGCCCTGACCGTAGTTACAGCTCCACACGTCCGCGCTGCCGTCCACCTTGGAACCAACCGATAAGCTCAAGGACTGGCCCACCTTCTGTTCTACATATTTGTGAAGGGCTGGTACTGCCTTTTTGAAAAAGAAATTCTGGCTTGGAACTCTCCACCTCGGCTTGGCACAGGCCATTAATTCTCTGACTGGTGCAGTCCCCCATTAGGAAAGGACTTGGACAGGAGCACGGTCAGCTTCTGCACCTTATGATGGTTGGATGCATACCGTTGTCTCTTTGCAATCGCCTCGTCGAACGACTGCTGGCACCATGAGTAGCGAGGAGCAGGAGCATCTGGACCGGTAAATGATGGCAAAGAGAAACAGCTCCCTTCTGCAGAGATGGTGGAGCCTTGACTGGCTGCACTGGCATGCATGCCACCGGGCGCTGCTGCTGCTGCTGTTGCTGCAGATTCTACATATACCCATATTCGGGTAGCAAAGAACTGCCACACCGCCGAGTAGCTGATTTTATCGCCAACGCTCCGCACTGAGTGACTATGACCGCCGCTGCCTCGCTGAGCCCCTGTGCCGCTACTTTCTTGGACCTGCGAAGCGGGTTTTCTAAGGGGTTAACCCTTGGATCTAAATTGCGCAAAATAAATGAGCTGCCAAAAATTACCGGCTTTGTAGCGTGTTAAAACGACATGTATTTTACTGACCACAACAGCAGAAAAAAACTTAATTAAATTCGGATATAATTTATGCTATAGGCAAAATTTCTTCTTTGACGTTGAAAAACACCATTTATTTTACTGACTACAACAGCAGAAAAACACTTAATTAACCCTTGGATCTAAATTGTGCAAAAGAAATGAGCTGCCAAAAATTACCAGCTTTGTAGCGTGTTAAACCGATATCCGATAGTAGATTATCGCCGATGATCATTAAAGTCTATAGGAGAGGAACAACAGCTTAATTCTTAAGCCCAAACAGGGGAGAAGAAGCTGGAGTTAACATCCACAACAGTAAACTGGATACGTGCTACATCTTAGGCAAGACAATTAGGCAATAAGAGTTACAGAAAAAAGTCACAGACTATTCACTATCCCTGTCCTGTACCACAGTATGATAGTTAAACCTGCATGACCCACAAATTAAAAGTTCCAGAAGGCAGTATTATTTGAACCACCATTTTAGTTGAACTGGACATTCACTATCCCTGTCCTGTACCACAGTATGACAGTTAAACCTGCATGACCCACAAATTAAAAGTTCCAGAAGGCAGTATTATTTGAACCACCATTTTAGTTGAACTGGACATTGACTATCCCTATCTTGGACCGCAGCATGACCCTTAAATCTGCATTATCCACAGAGTAAAAAGTACCTGAGAAAAGAGTCTTTGAACCACCATTTTTGTTGAACTGGACATTGACTATCCTTGTCCTGGACCGCAGAATGCCCCTTAAACCTGTCTGACCCCCAGATTAAAAAGTGCTGGAAAAAGGAGTCTTTCAACCACAATTTTAGTTGAACTGGACATTGACTATGCCTGTCCGGACCGCGCATACCTTAAATTCTACATGAGCCACAGATTAAAAAGTGCCTGGGAAAGGAGTCTTGAACCACCATTTAATTTGAACTGGACATTGACTATCCCTGTCCTGGATCCAGCATGACCCTTAAATCTACATGACCCACATATTAAAAAGTGCCTGTGACAGGAGTCTTTGAACCACCATTTTAGTTGAACTGGACATTGACTATCCCTGTCCCGGACCGCAGCATGACCCTTAAATAGCAATACCCCACAAAATTAAAAAGTGCTGTAAAAAGGAGTCTTTCAACCACCATTTTAGTTGAAGTGGACATTGACTATGCCTGTCCTGGACCACAACATGACCCTTAAATCTACATGACCCACAGATTAAAAGTCCCGGAAAAATGAGTCCTTGAACCACCATATTAGTTGAACTGGACATTGACTATCCTTGTCCTGGACCACAGCATGACCCTTAAATCTGCATGACCCACAGATTAAAAAGAGCCGGAAAAAGGAGTCTTTCAAACACCATTTTAGTTGCACAGGACATTGACAATGCCTTCCCTGGACTGCAGCATGACCCTTAAATCTACATGACCCACTGATTAAAAAGTGCCTGAAAAAGGAGTCTTTGAAACACCATTTTAGTTGAACTGGACATTGACTATCCCTGTCCTGGGCAACAGCATGACCCTTAAATCTACATGACCCACAGATTAAAAAGTGCTATAAAAAGGAGTCTTTGAACCACCATTTTAGTTGAAGTGGACATTAAAGGGAACCTGTCACATAGATTATGCCCCCCTTGCTGAGGACAGAACAAGGTAGTGCCAGACCTGCTGTTTCCAGCACTGTGTCCCTTATTCTGTAAGATGCTGTAGTTTTCGTGTATTTAATGCTCAAATCTTCAGTTTTCATTAAGAAGAGTCCTTCAGAGAGTCAGTTTTTTTCAAACCCCGCCGACCTGAGGCTAGCCCCACCCACCTCAACTGACAAACCTATTACTTTGAATAGGCAGAAACATATGAATAACTCAGTGGGCGTGGCTAGCCTTTGGTGGGTGGAGCTAACACCTGCTCATGAATAAGATTTAAGGGTAAATTTGCTCTAAAACTGCGGGCACCCTTACAGAATAAGGGGCACAGTGCTGAGAACAGCAGGTCTGACACTAGCTTGTGCTGCCCTCAGCAAGGGGTGCACAACCTATGTGACAGGTTCCCTTTAACTATGCCTGTCCTGGACCGCAACATGACCCTTAAACCTGCATGACCCACAGATTAAAAAGTGCCGGAAAAAGGAGTCTTTGAACCACCATTTTAGTTGTACTGGACATTGACTATCCCTGTCCTGGACCGCAGCATGACCCTTAAATCTGCATGACCCACAGATTAAAAAGTGCTGGAAAAAGGAGTCTTTAAAAAAACCATTTTAGTTGAACTGGACATCAACTATACCGTCCTGGGCCACAGCATGAGCCCCAAACCTGCATGACCCCCACCTTTACACAGTGCCGGAAAAAGGAGTCTTTCAACCACCATTTTAGTTGAACTGGACATTGACTATCCCTGTCCTGGACCACAGCATGACCCTTAAACCTACATGACCCACAGATTAAAAAGTGCCATAAAAAGGAGTCTTTGAACTACCATTTTAGTTGAAGTGGACATTGACTATGCCTGTCCTTGGCCACAGGCCACAGAATGAGCCCCAGACCTGCATGACCCCCAGATTTAAAAAGTGCCGGAAAAAGGAGTCCTTCAACCACCCTTTTAGTTGAACTGGACATTGACTATACCTGTCCTGACCCACAGCATGAGCCCCAAACCTGCATGACCCCCAGATTCAAAAAGTGCCTGGAAAAGGAGTCTTTCAACCACCATTTTAGTTGAACTGGACATTGACTATATCTGTCCTGTACCGCAGTATGACCATTAAACCTGTCTGACCCAAAGATTAAAAAGTGTCGGGAAAAGGAGTCTTTCAACCACCATTTCAGTTAAACTGGACATTGACTAAACCATGTCTGGAAATGCAAGCATGACCCAAAAATCCGCACAGGTGCCCTTATGGACCATCAGCAGAAAATTTTTTCAATAAGAAATAAAATATATTAAAAACCAAATCGTTTTCCATTACTGCTGCTGCTAGAGCTACTTGCCATTCTACTGGTGACATTGTTTCACCGTGACATTAGAATGTGAAGCAATCGAAACAGATGTCCCCAGAAGGTCAACGAGGCCTGTCTGAAAATCCTGCATTCTACGTCAAGTGGGTTGGGGAAATTACTGATCAAGGGGGTGAGGCCCGTAAACGTGGATCATGCAGGTTCAGCTGGCAGGGCCACTGTGGTGAGAGGGAAGGGCTGGCGTCCGTCATCTATTAACACGCAGGTTCAGCTAGCAGGGCCCAAGTTACAGTGGGTGCGGTGAGAGCCAGGGCTGTTGTTCGTCATCTATTAGCACGCAGGTTCAACTTGCAGTGCTCGAGTTACAGTTGGTGCGGTGAGAGCCCAGGCAGGCGTCCGTCATACATTAACACGGCAAAAAATGCCCTTATGATGCAGCATCGAAAACAGTCGTGCTGAAGCAGAGTGCGGAAGCGGAAGTGTGAGCTAAGACCTCCAGCCTTCCTCAGTACAACAGTCAGACTTGGGTAGCGCTAGAGAAATTTCTGCCTCTACGAGAGCGCTTTCCCCTCCGTATGAGTGCGGACCAATTGAACTTCACTTGGAGATGCTGGTGGTTGATGCTCCTGTTTCACCCAGTTGCCCTTTTTCTTGGCATTCTTTTTCTCGCTTTACTCAACATGTTGGAGGAAATTGTCTCTGTTCTTGGGGTGGCGAATATGCTCCATACACCATGTCTTGAATAAAACCCACATCTGTTCAAGTCTTCCTGTAACCTCCCTTGTACAATTCAGGTAATATTTTGTATCAGCTATTTTTTTACATGCAAGTTTTTTAGTTGTTTTTAATTCTAGAAACACAAATTTTTAAAATAGGTGGAATCCCACTATGTCTTTGTTTCTTCTTTTTTTATTGTATAAATGGGTTGTCTCCCCTAAAAGGGATTGCTAGCTATGTTAAAATCTTTTAAAAAAAACAAGTCATTTTGCAATATGTGTCCATTAACAGTGTCCTACCTATTCCTGTTTTTGACAGCTCCATCACCCTTGAGCCACTCTTGACAATTGAGAAGAAAAAATGTCTTTTAGAAACCACATTTTTTAGAATAGGATATGTAGTATAGCTGCATTTCAAAGCAACATGCCCCCCAAAAATTCAAAACATGACCCTTGAGCCACTCTTTACAATTGTGAAGAACAAATGTCTGTTAGAAACCACATTTTTTACAATAGGACCTGTAGTATAGCTGCATTTCACAGCAACATGCTCCCAAAAATTAAAAACATGACCCTTGAGCCACTCTTGATAATTGTGAAGAACAAATGTCTGTTAGAAACCACATTTTTCAGAATAGGACCAGAATAGGCTACTTGGCACTCTACTGCGGTCACGTTGCTGACGTTGTTCCAACGTGACTAGTGAAGAGCGATTACGTCGACTATCGTCATCAGGTCGATAGTCGATATAGTCAATTATCATGCCGATATCCGATAGTCAATAATAGATTATCGCCAATGACCATTAAAGTCTATGGGAGGGGAACAACACCTTCATTCTTACACCCAAACAGGGCTGGAGAAGCTGGAATTAACATCCACAACAGTAAACTGGATATGTGCTACATCTTAGGCAACACACTTAGGTTATAAAAGTCACAGAAAAAATGTCACAGAGCATTCACTATCCCTGTCTTGTACTACAGCATGATCCTTAAACCTGCATGACCCACAAATTAAAAAGTGCCAGAAGGCAGTATTATGTGAACCATCATTTTACTTGAACTGGACATTGATTATACATGTCCTGGGCCACATTAGCCCCGAACCTGCATGACCCCCAGATAAAAAAAAAAGTGTCGGAAAAAGGAGTCTTTTAACCACCATTTTAGTTGAACTGCACATTAACTATATCTGTCCTGTACCACAATATGACCATTAAACCTGTCTGACCCAAAGATTAAAAAGTGCCGGAAAAAGTAGTCTTTGAACCACTATTTTAGTTGAACAGGACATTGACTATGCCTGCCCTGGACCACAGCATGACCCTTAAATCTACATGACCCACAGATTAAAAAGTGCTGTAAAAAGGAGTCTTTCAACCACCATTTTAGTTGAAGTGGACATTGACTAGGCCGGTCCTGGACCGCAACATGACCCTTAAATCTACATGACCCACAGATTAAAAAGTGCCGGAAAAAGTAGTCTTTGAACTACCATTTTAGTTGTACTGGACATTGACTATCCCTGTCCTGGACCACAGCATGACCCTTAAAATGACATGACCAACAGATTAAAAAGTGCCGGAAAAAGGAGTCTTTGAACCACCATTTTAGTTGAACTGGACATTGACTATCCCTGTCCTGGACCGCAACATGACCCTTAAATCTACATGACCCACAGATTAAAAAGTGCCGAAAAAGGAGTCTTTGAACTACCATTTTAGTTGTACTGGACATTGACTATCCCTCTCCTGGACCGCAACATGACCCTTAAACCTGTCTGACCCATAGATTAAAAAGTGCTGGAAAAAGGAGTCTTTGAAGCACCATTTTAGTTGAACTGGACATTGCCTGTCCCTAACCTGGACAGCAGCATGACCCTTAAACCTGTCTGACCCACAGATTAAAAAGTGCTGGAAAAAGGAGTCTTGAACCACCATTTTAGTTGAACTGGACATTGACTATCCCTGTCCTGGACCGCAACATGACCCTTAAATCTACATGACCCACAGATTAAAAAGTGCCGGAAAAAGGAGTCTTTGAACCACCATTTTAGTTGTACTGGACATTGACTATCCCTGTCCTGGAAAACAGCATGATCCTTAAACCTGTCTGAACCACAGATTGAAAAGTGCCTGAAAAAGGAGTCTTTAAACCACCATTTTAGTTGAACTGGACATTGAATATCCCTGTCCTGTACCGCAGCATGACCTTTAAACCTGTCTGACCCACAGATTAAAAAGTGGCAGAACAAGGAGTCTTTGAAGCAATATTTTAGTGAAATGGACATTGACTATCCATATCCTGTAACGCAGCATGACCCAAAAATCCGCACATGTGCCCTTATGGACGATCAGCGGAAAATTTCGCAATAAGAAATAAACTATATTTAAAAAAATTTTTCCCAATACTGCTGCCGCTAGAGCTACTTGCCATTCTACTGGTGACATTGTTCCACCATGATGTTAGAATGTGAAGCAAATGAAACAGATGACCCCAGTAGGTCAACGAGGCCTGTCTGAAAATCCTGCATTCTACTGTCAAGTGAGTTGAAGAAAATTACTGATCAAGGCCGGTGAACTGAAATTCGGGGAAATAAAGCATTCAGCTACGGGGCCCGGAGTTACAGTGGGGTGGGGAGAACAGGCTGGCGCCTGTAAACTATTAATACGCAGGTTCAGCTATCAGGGCCGGATTACAGTTTTTTAAGGGTTAAAGCCCAGGCTTGCCCCCAAAACCTTTTGCATGACCAACAGTTTAAAAAAGTGCCGCGTGAAAGAAAGCCCGGGAAGCCCCCATTTTATTTGAACGACAAGACTATGTCTGTCCTGAACCACAACATGCCCCCTAAACCTGTTTGACCCCCCAGATCACAAAGTGGCAATTTTGGCTTTTTTTGTCCCGTGACTTCATTTAGTAAAATATTCTGGTAACTACATTCTTTTAAAAGAATTTATTTAGGGAAGTTTTTTTTTAAATTTTTACATTTTTTAAAAATTTTCCCTTTTTTTCAATTTGGAAAAACATACAACATACCCCCCCTCCCTCCCCCCAGTTTAAAAGGAAATTTTTTAAAAATGTGGGATTTTTTTTAATTTTCGTTCGCACACCCCATAAAGAATAAAAATTTTTCCTAATAAACCCCCAAAACACTTTTTAGTTAGAAAGACATTTGCCCCCCCTGGCTTCTGAGATTTGATTCACCAAAATAAATTCTTTGGGGTTTCATTTCCTCCAAATCCATCTTCAGTAAATTAAGGGAAAAGACTCCCCGGAGATCAGATAATCCCAAACCCCATAGTGACCCCAACCCCCCAGAAAATTTTTAACCCCCTGGAGCCCTTTTTTACACTAATTAGCCTCAAGAAATCACCTTTTTTAAAATCTTATTTTTTTTGAGAAATTTTTTAAGCTCTCCTGATTGCCCCCAAAGTTTAAGCCCCGGGGCTGCCGCCCGTCATCGTTAACACGGAGGTTCAGCTGCCCGGGCCCGACTTTTAGTGGTTGCGGTTGGGGAGCCCAGGGTAACGTCCCCTCATCTATTAACCCCCACAGGTTTTTAGCTAGCTGGGCCGGGGTAACAGGGGGGCAGGGGAGAACCCAGGCCCGGGGGCCCCCTCATCTATTATCAAAGGCAAAAAAAAGCTCTTATGATGCACAACGAAAACCTCGTGCTGAAGCAGAGTTTCGGAAGCGGAAGTGTGAGCTAAACCTCCCCCCCTTCCTCCCTTACAAAAGTCAAGTCCGGGGACGCTTTAGAAATTTTTTTGCCTCAAAAGAAAGCGCTTTCCCCTCCCCTATGATTTCGGACCAATTGAGCTTCACTTGAAAATGCTGGTGGTTAACGCTCCTGTTTTCCCCCCAGGTGCCCTTTTTCCCCCGGGTTTCTTTTTCTTGTTTTACTCAACTGCTGGAGGAAATTGTCTCTGTTCTTGGGGGTGGCGAATATGCTCCATTCTCCATGTCCTTTTAATAACCTACACTGTTAATCTTCCTGTCCCCCTTGTACAATCAGAGAATATTTTTTATGACCCTTTTTTGGGTAATAAATTTTTTAGAGTTTTTTTCTAGAAACACATTTTAAAATGGGAGGGAATCCCCACGTTTTTGTATTCTTTTTGTTTTAAATTGTATTAAATGGGTTGTCTCCTACAGGTTGCACTTTTTTAAAAGATCTTAAAAAAACAAGTCATTTTGTAATATGTTCCATTAACGTGTCCTACCTATTCCTTTTTAACAACCCCATGCCCCATACAATTTCAAACATACCCTTCACCCACTTTTGACAATTGTGAAGAACAAATGCCCTTTAAAAACCACATTTTTTACAAAGGACCTGAATATAGCTTATTTCACAGACAATCCCCCCCCAAAAATTCAAAACAGACCCTTTCGGCCAAGTTTGACAATTGTGAAGAACAAATGTCGAAAGCCCCCCTGTATATAGCTGTATTTCACAGGAAAAGAAAAAAAAAATTTATAAAAATGAATTCTCAGAACTGTTAAAAATTGTGAGGTAGAAATGCCACTTAGGAAGCCACATTTCTTTTCCAAAGGACCAATTATACTGTGCCACACACCATGACCCAAAAACCATTGACAGGGGAAAAATTTTCATGAAGAATAAGTAAATGGAAAAAATTTTTTGGGCATTTAAAGGATAAAAATTGCAGTAAAAATATAATTTTAAACTTTTTTTTCAAGAGGCCCCATTTTTTTTGGAAAAGGGGAATGTGAAGTACCCCGGGCAACAATCAGTGACCTGGGAAATTTGGGGGCCAAAAAACATCATCAAGATCCACGCCTGATTTTTTGAGAAAGTCAAATATCCACATTATTGGGAATCGGGATGCTTGTCTGTAATGATTCCTCCGCGTGCAAAGGGTCCGCCACTATGACCATGCGGGGCAGGACAACACCTCTATGGGAGGGCGGCAAGCTCGGCCATTTCCCATTTGATACCCCGAAGTTGATTGGGTCCGAAAACATCCAAAAACATCGGGGTTGAAATGCAGAAGTCTACACCATATCTTAACCCCTTTCCCCCGTGTGTGTATGGTGGGCCCGGGATTACAGTTTGGGATTTTAAATAAAGATTTCCAAAGGCACCCCTTAGGCTTTTGCCACAAAGCCTGCGCTGCTCCCACTACGGCACTTGGCACCACTGCTGTCCACATTGCTGACTTTTTTCCCACATGAAAATTTGAAGAATGTAAAGCAGATGCAACAAGTCTCCATTTATCAATAGCAAAGGCTCCATTTCCTGCATTTTACTCTCTCTTTGGGTTGTGGAAGAAAGTGCTGAGTTTTTTTTTGTACCGGGGATCGAGGACGTGGCCCCCATAATGTTGTTCATTTGATGCCTTAATGCGAGGGCATGTTGAGGAAAGGAGCATCCAAACTCTCATTGAGGATTGACCTTGAAATTTCCCCAAACCTCTGGGTCCCAGGGCACTGCAAACTATCTTTCCCCATCTTCCCCTCCACCCCAAAATTTAGCCAACCTCTTTTCCCAAAGGCGGGAAAGGCGGTAACGTCGGGTCCAGGAAAACCTCATCCCCATCCTCCTCCTCTTCCCTGGCACAGCTTCAAACACAGCCCTGACTTTCCTCCGATGAGCACCCGGAGTGAGGGGCCGCCTTGCACTAGGCCTGGACCCCGAACCACTGCTCCAGCCGCACTTTTTCCTCTCCTCCTCTGTTGCTGGTAGGGCCATGTTTCAGAGTGTCCAACGATCGTTCCAGAACTAAGTCACCAAATTTCCATGCCCACAAGGCATTTTTTGCACTGACCATTTTGGGGGCAAAATGGCAAGGATATGCAGAGCTCTTTTACCTGCCCCACTCTCTGGCCAACCCCCAGGGCCACAACACTGTTGTAAACCTTTTCACTTCTCGCGTAAAAGGCATTGCGCTGCTGCCACAACGCTGGACATTGGAGGGTGGAATCCCGCATGTTTCCACACAAAAAGGAGACGGTTTACGGGATGCCCTCGCAGGCAGTCCCGACCCGTTTGCGCTTAGAAATTTCTGTACGACAGGGTTTATGAAGGGGCTAGGCAAGGGGTTGCCCACCACCGATCTTAAGGCGGGCCGGGGAAATTTTGACCATTATCGCACACCACCTTCCGGCACAAACTTCACCCACCCCGCTTGGCTCGTGCAAAGAGCCTCCACCTCCGACCTTGTGTTGACAGTCTCCAAGACAGATTTAAATTTTAAAATGGCCTGGGTTTTTTGGGGACGTGATGCCAACCGAGGACCTTGGGGGAAAGAACCCTGCATCCTCCCCGGTTTTTTTAAGAGCGTGCGCCGAGCCGAGAGCCACCGTTACCACCCAAAACATCCACCAGCCACCCACTGAGCTGTCACAGAATAATGACCAAAGCCTGCTTACTAGCCCTGTGTCGGTGGTGAAAGGGGCTTTGCCGGACACAGATCAGACATCGCGCCTTTAAATTTTAGAACACACGTGGCTGGGCCCGGGGACACGGGTTTTCTGGGAAAAAAAATGCCGTTCGGCATTTGGTATTGGGGGCAGGCAAGGGGCCCTGACGGGGGGAACCCCTCGTGTCCACCAACAAAAAGGGCCCAAAAATTTTCCCAAACCAAAAGCCTGGCAAAAGTCACATTTTATTTTGGTTTGGGATGGTTTGGTTTAAAATGTTTCTTCTGCTCCCAAACCTGGTGACAAATCTGGCTGCTAGACTTGGGCCCGTAAGGCTCAGTCAAACTGGTGGGAAGGGGAAGGGTATATGGGGCTCTGGTGGTGCGGGGTTACTTTGGCATGGGGGGAGGGCTGAACGGAGGGTGATCCTTTTCATGACTCGAGAGACATGGGCAGCTAGGGGAAAGCTTGTCGGGCGGGGGAAAAAGGAGGTGGAACAGAGGTGTAACATTTGGAAGCCCGGGATCAGTGAGGCCTTTTTTTGCCAGTGTTCCCACCATTTTAACTCATGCATTCACTGCTGTGCAACAGTTGGTGGGGGTAAACATTAAGATTTTTTTCCCTCTACGATCTTTACAGCAAAGGGGCCATATGCATCGCGGGTAAAATCAAGGGGCTTGGTCAAAGAAGCCCAGGCTTAAAGGGGTTCCTCACCTTTTTCAAACCGATAACAGAGGGGTTTTCCGCTGATTGTGGTTGGCGAAAAATCTCAGCGGATTTTTTCGCCCCGCCCTCTCCCTTTTGAGGCGGGCCCCTACTACAAAAACCCCATCGTCTTCCCCTCGTCCACGATAAAGCGCTGAAGCAAATTCTTCAAAAGACCACAATCCGCCAACCCCTCATCACATCATAAAACAAAGGTGATTCCTCGTCCTGACATTCTGCATTCTGAGTGGGGCTATAAGCCAACAGGCCTGAAGGCTTTCCCCCCGCCCGGGGTTTTTTTGCCTTCCCATTTTCCCCCTCCTCTGATGGCACAGGGGGTTGGGTGTCAGGAGACAAAATAAATCCTCGTTGGCCTCTCATTTTTGAAATGCCTTCTGACCCCAACCCATTTTTCACAAAAAGGTTTAAAAAAAAGGAATCCCTTTGGGGAGGGAAACCAGTTGACTTTTGGGCGCCTCCGCTTCGTGTTATGATGTGACTAAATGAATCGAAATTTGTGGCCGTACTGGGGGACAGGAGGAAACTGCTAATGCAGTTTGCATTAACCACTAAAGAAAATTTGGGCGATGCTGTTCTTTACTGAGATTCACAGGGCCCGACCCACAAGCAGGCCTGCGGACCTGCAACCGACGATCCCTGGCTTGTGTGTTGTCACCAGCATGAAGGGAGCACCTTCTCTCGTACCTCTACCTCCAGTCCTACACCCCTCTTTGCTCCCCTTAAACCACCTGCATTCGCCCATTTTCAAAAAAAAAAAATTTTAAAGAAGGTGGGAAATTTTTTGACATCTTTTTATTGAAAGACGGCAAATCACAGCTTTTCTTAAATCCTTCTAATTTCCAACACCACTAGATTAAAACAAAATTGTTTCTAGCGAATACCTGAAACGGTCTGGGGGAAGAACCTAAGACAAAAAAAGTGTTTTTCCCCTTCAGTCCCGGGGTTTTAAACAACTGCCCAAAGGACTAAAAATTGCTATTTTTCAACAAACAAAACATAAAAGTGCGCTATCTGCGCCAAACTGAGATTCCCACCGAGCACAATGAACTATTCAAAAGTTACAGGGAAAGAAATTGTTTTTTTTTGAAGCAAGACACCCCGAAACGTTACAGAAAATTTTTTGTACCCAAAATTTTTAAAACAATGTGGCATTTAAAAAAGTGGGGCGAACAAAGTGCAATACAGCATTTAAAATTTATACGGATAACAAAAGGTGGTTTTGCACCAAATTTTGAAAAACACCAACAATAAAAACAAGATTTCTGTACAAATTAAAGAAAAGGTGGCTCATTAAAAAAAAGGGGGCCCCACCACGAAATACACTATTTTAAAAGTATACGGATAACAAAAGGGTTTTTTTGAAAACCAAAAAAAAATACACAACTTTTTAAATTACAAAATTTTCTGTTTAAAATTTAAGAAAAAGGGTGCTTTTTTAAAAAAACTGGGCCCACCACAGAAATACAGCTATTAAAATTTTAAAACGGATAACAAAAGGGGGGTTTTTGGCCCAATGAAACCACCAACATTTACTACAAAATTTCTGTACCAAATGTAAGTACAAGGTGGCCTTTGACAAATGGGGGGCTGCGCCAAAGTGAAAAAAGCATTTTAAATTTATAACCGATAAAAAAAGGTGGGTTATGCACCAATGAAATAAAAACAATTACTAAAAAATTTCTTATCCAAGTATGTACAATTGGCCTTTGAACAAAAAGGGCTCCCAAAGTGAAAAACACTATTTAAAATTATACGGAAAAAAGGGGTGGGTTTTGCACCAATGAAATACACCTGCAGTTACTCGAAAATTCTTTTCCTAAGAAATACAAGTGGCTTTTAACAAACTGGGCTGCAAAAAATAAAAAAACAATTTCACCTCATGCGAGGTGTGCGGGCCCAAAAAACAGTAAAAAAAATCCATTAAATTCAGGTTAAAAGCAGATTCGGGGGCGCACAATATACACCCCCTATCAAAACCTGGGCCTGCTTGTTTTTGGGTCTTGTTCATCTCACCCACCCCCCCCCCCCCCCCCCTGCGGCTTGGAACGCAGATGCTTTTTAAAAGCTCTGTCTATCAACAAAGGGACAAAAATTCCCCCTAATCTACCTAATTATAAGTCACAAGCTAAAAGCTAGTTGTCGTATGAATAAAGAGAAGAACGGGAGTCCTCTGAGCTGAGCTGTATTGAGAGAGAACCTAGCACATTCCTGCTCTAGTGAGAACACTGAAACACTAAATGATGAACAGGAAGCGCTGATCTATGCAAAACGAGGTCATGTGATTTTTCCAGCCAATACAACCATACACATCACAGTCATGACGTCGCACACCCAGCTCACCCTGCTCTATGCGCTAAGCTGATTTGCTGGCCACCAAAATGACAGGAAGCGCCGAAAATGGCGTGACAGTAATAGACTATTTGCAGATTGTCACTTGAAATATCGTGTGGTCGGAAATTTCCGATCAACCTAAAAATCGTGCCGATTTCAACTTTGTCGATTATAATCGCTCATCCCTAATATCTTCAAATGCGAGACCTGGCTTTTTTTTTTTTTTTTAATTCAAAACCGGTTTTACTGAAATATATAATTATACACTACGAACAATATATATCAAGAACTTGAACAAATACAAAGAGAGCTGGGATGCCTCAAAGTAGAACACACGTGCAGGGTTCCGCACAAACAGAACATAAATCGGCAGCATGAATAACACCAGAATTACACAGCCACTGCACAATGGTAATTTTGACAGATACATATATGCAGAGCCTAGCAGTGTCATAAAGTTAGAAAATATGAATATTCTGAAAGCACATAATGCTTACCAGTATCACAAATAAACTTTAAGTACTGACAGAAGTCTGCTGTTAAACATTGGGGGAGGAGAGAAGAGGGGGAGACACACAGTTAGAGATGGGCGATTTGATTCTAACGAAGTGGACTTCGTTTAGAATTTCAGGAAAACTTCGGTTCTGCACGAAATAGACGTTTGGGGTAATTCGCGGGAAAGAAGTGTGTTTTGTATTGCTAAAATGGCCGTAAGCACATGGCGTGACATGGGGAAGAGAACTCTGGGAGGAAGAAACTAAATGACATGTGCAGAAATCAAGCCAATAAGAGACCGGCGGGCTTCTGTGACGTCACAGCACCATAAGTTCGGACGCCATGCTCGTTCCTCACACTGCTCTCGTTGTGCCCTAACATAAGCGGCTGCTGCAGCAGCAGAGATCTCACACAAAGGGAATAGCTTTTAACAGCGATTTGAGGGGGGTGTCACTGCTTTTATTAGTGACTGCTCCTCTTCCATTATCACTTTGATTCAGTTTGTGGGGTTTTGTAATTCAAGTCCAAGGTGGGTTTTTAAAACTGCCCCATATACAAATTTAAATTCCACCGGTCCATTATCGGAGCGCAATTATAGATCAAGGGGTTTAATTAAGCTAGTTTTTGCTTTATATTCAAATAAAATATACTGTGTAAATTTTTAAACCCCCAAAGAGGAATAATTTTTCCTGGTGATTTTTGGAGGCCAATTTATATTTCAAGGATAATTAAGCATGTTTTGTCTTTTATATTCAGTAAAATAAACGGGGTTTTTAAATGCCACCGCAATAATTTTTCCTGATTTCTGGAGCGCAATTTATATCAAGGGTTAATAAAAGGGTGTTTTCCCTTTTAAATTCAGAAAAATATACAGTTTTTTTAAACCCCAAAGATGGAAATTTTTCCTGGTGATTTCGGGAGCGCAATTTATATTCAAGGGTTAATTAAGCGTTTTTTTTTTTGCTTTTATATTCAAAAAAAACAGGGTTTTTTTTAAACGCCCACTACGAGAAATTTTTTCCTGGTGTTTTTCGGGACCCAAAATTAAATATTAAAGGGGAAAAATTTTAAGCGTGTTTGTGTTTTTTATATTCAGAAAAATATACAGTTTTTTTAAACGGCAAAGGTAAAGTTTTCCTGCTGATTTCGGGACGAAATTTTTATATTAAGGGTTTAAATTTAAAAGCATTTTTGGGGGTTTTTATTTTCCCAGTTAAAATACTGGTGTTTTTCTATATCCCCACAGATGAAAAATTTCTTTCTGGTTTTTTTCTGGAGCGCATTTTATATCCAATTTTTTACCCAAGCATGTTATGGTTCTTTTGGGGAGTCAAATACAGGGAAAGGGTTTTTATCATATAAGATATCTTCATTAAACAAGCCCTGTAAATTTTTAAACCCAAACAGTATGTCAAAACAGAGAGGGTGGAAAGGGCCCCTCTTCACATGCAGGGGCCCGCCCCCAAAAAACATTCCGGGAGCGGGCCCACGGGTCAAAAGCAAAGTAAGGGGCTTTAAAAGCGGGGGTCACCCCCCCGGTGGGGCCAAACTGAAGGTGTCATGTAGCAGCCGTGTGTTGACCCCAGCCCCCCCAAAGGGGTTCTTGTTTCGTTGATCGGGTTATAACCCACATCCCCAGATGACATCTGACAACCCAAACCCAACACCCGGGGGGTTTGTCAAAATACAACTTTTTTTTATTTTTTTTTAAATTCAAAAAAACCTTTTTTAAAGACAAAAAAAAAACAGGGGGAGTTGACAAACAAAAAAAAAAAGTTGTCCATAGCAGGAATTCAACCCCCTTTAACTTGTCACCATTTATGCAAAAAACATTGAAATTTTAAAAAGACAACCCCCAAGGGGTTTTCAATTTACAAAATTTAGGAGCGGTGAACTAGAAGTTGCCAGTTCTGGTCAAACCAGAGCATTAGTAGTATTGGAAAACCCCCTCAGGAAAGGGGAGGAATAATCTCATCCTCAGACCAAAGGGTTTTAGAGCACGGGGGAAGAGGGGTGTCACCCCCCTCAGAGGGGAATGTTTCCCTTTCACACAAATTTTCGTATAAAAACCTCCCGCTCAGGGAAAAACACAAAAGAAAACCTTAAAATCTTTAATTTTCTCTAACCCCGGGGCTAATCAAAGATAAAGAATGAAAAAGGGGAACCAAAAAAACCCCAAAAAAAAGTAACTTTTTTAGCCCGGGGTCAGTGAAAAATGGGCAGATGAAGCGGGCCCAAAAACTGTATTGGGAACAAAGAAGGTTGTTTGAACCCCCTTTAGGGCCACTAAGGGGGGCCCACCCTATAGCATGGGATGATATGTGTCCTTAATGCAAAAGAAATCCAGTCATCCCCTGTTTGAAAAGGGATTTTGCCAGACTGTGTGGGGGGAATCCCCTCCGAAAAATTTCCCCTAATTTGCTGCCGGGGACATGAATCCCCCCAATCCAGGGCAAATGAAAGATTTGGGGAAGGGTGTGGAGAGCCCCAGACCCTGGAATTTAAACATTTTTGCTGCAAGGATCAAAAAGTAATAAGGTGGGGCCTTCAGGATTTAGTGGAAAGGGGAAAGTTTTAAAAAGAAAGGAAGGGGAGAACCCGGGGTTTTCCAATCTTAAAACCCCGTTACCTAAAAGTTTATACAATTTACTTTTAAAACCCCAAAAGGGCTGGAAAAAATGGGGACAAACCCCAAACCCTAAGTGGTCATTTTTCCCCTTTTGCCCCCCCCTTTCATTCACAAACACCCCTGGGGAGCCCAGGACACTTTGGGGGGGAGGGGGGGGGAAATAGGGGGGGGGGGAACGGGGGATAAACCAAAAAAACTTATATTTTTAAAAAATTTAACTCATGGGGCCCTTTCAGGAAAAAGATGACTTTTGCGTAAGAAATAACCCCCACCCCAGTTTCCTCGGCGAAGCTTTTAGATCCGTTTCCCTCTCCCCTCCTCTGAAAAAAAAAGTTTAAAAACTTCGAATGAAAACTTAGCATAAGGGCATACAATCCCGAAAGTGGGTTCTAACTTCACTTTTTTCCCCTAACACCACCTTTTAAAAAGTGGTAAGGGGGGGGTGTAAGTCCAGAGCCCGCCCTCCATTCGAGTAGAGCCGGAAGTTGAATAAAAGGGGCCTGGGAACTGGTCGTCAAGGAGTCACCCACCAACTCTCGTATGTTTTCAACCCTCTAAATGGCTTTAAACCAAAACAGGAGGGGGCCAAAAACCCACCCAGAAAACCAAAGCAATGCTGAAGAGAGCACTCCGGAACCCCCGGGTTTTTCCATGATGGGGTGCAGGGACCCCAGGGGGAAAAAGCCCTTTTGCGCTGCTAGATCTCTCCCACAGAGACTGAGGTTTTTACAATCAGAGGGAGGGAGCGGAGAAGACCTGCAGACAACATTGAGGGTGGGAGCCAAGTCAGGGCCGCTATGGGTCCAGAATACGCACTGACGCGGCAGCTAATATAAGCTTGGAATCGCGGGCTAAAACCCCCCCTCAATTTGGGGTGGATAAAAATGGGTTAGCTATCCTGGGGCACCCCCAGACCAAACAAATTGGGAAGTCACTCTGCAGATCCTTGAAAAGGACTTGGGGATCAAAATTGGAAATGGCCTGAAAAAGGTATAGCAGGCGGGCAGGGTGTTCTCTTGAGGGTGTTTTTTCCTTATCCAAAAAGAAGTCCCTCCTTTCCCCCTTTAAAAGTCTGCTTTATTCTAGATAACATAGGACGAAGTTTAAATCAAAAGGTCTTATCTCCTGGAGGGGATTGCACCCCCCAAGGTATTTAAAAGATAAGTCCTCCCCCAGGAAAAAGGAATAGGATTTCAGGCGGACAACAGATCCAACGGAATATAAAGCTCAGAGTGAACTTTTTGGGCCCCATTGATCTTGTGGCTGCTAAACCTACTATATTCTTCCAAAACCATTAATACAGCAGGGAGTGAGGAAGAGGGATTCGTCAGATACAGTAAAAGATCATCCGCAAAGGCGGAGCATTTGAAATGTAGTTCTCCAATATGAAGTCCCTGGATATCAGGAGTGGCCCGGCTAGCCTGCATCAGGTGTTCCATAGCTAGAATATATAGAATCGGGGAGAGAGGACATCCCTGCCTGGTGCCATTACCTATGGAGAAGGGCTCGAATAGGGAGCCGCTAATGCGTATCTGAGCCTGGGGTGCTGCATAAAGAGCCATTATTGTCCCAAGCATTGCCAGACCCAAACCCAGAGATCCCATGACACCTTGGAGAAAAGGCCACGCCACACGATCAAAGGCCTTCTCCGCATCTAGCGATAGGAAAAGGCTCGGAATCTGCTTCGATTGGACGTATTGAATCAGGGAAAAGGTCTTGAGGGTATTATCCCTCGCCTCTCTGGAGGGGACGAAGCCAACCTGGTCCTGGTGAACGAGATCGTTAAGTAAAGGATTGATACGGGTAGCAAGCATTTTAGCAAATAATTTTGCATCAGTATCGATCAAGGATATGGGGCGGTAAGGATCCTTGTCTTTCTTCGGAATTACTACTATATGGGCCCTCAAGAAGGTAGGATCAAATGGGAAGTCACTTGATACTGCATTAAAGGCTCTTAGAATGGGATGTGTCAGCTCATTCTTCAAGGACTTGTAGAACAGGTCCGTATAGCCATCAGGGCCAGAACTCTTGCCCGAGGACATGGAAGATATTGCAGCCTGGAGTTCCTCCGCTGTAAAGGGATCCTCCAGAGAGGCGAGGGTTTGGGCAAGGAGGCCCGGTAGGGCTGTCTTCTGCAGATAGGTCTGGAGAAGGGTGGCACTAGCCTGAGGGGCAGGAAGATTATATAAGTTAGAATAGTATGTATGAAAGGTCGTCAGTATCTCCTCTGTCAAGTGGGCGATCCGACCCTCCGGGGTTTTGATGTGTGGGACAAATAGAGCCGCTCTCCTGTCTCTGAGCGCCCACTCGAGGAATCTGCCTGGCTTGTTGCTCCAGGTATAAAAAGAGCTGGAACAGAGCTGGTATCATTTATGCCTATACTCCATCAGTTGGAGAATCTTATGGCGCATCCTAATGAGAGCACTCAGGTCTGACTCCAGTCCAGTCAATTTATGTAAGGATTCTAGCGAGGCCAATTGAGCCAAAAGGACTGAAGTTTTGTGGAAGCCTCCCTCTTAAGGCGCGAACCATGCTTGATGAGTATTCCTCGCAACGTGCACTTCAGAGCCTCACGCTGTATCAGCGGGGAGGTTGTGTCCGAGCAATACGCAGAAGTAAACAAGTCAATAGTTTGCTTCAGATCCGAAAAGGCCCACAAAGAACCAGAGAGTAATGATTCGTTTAACTTCCAGGCAAAGGCAGATCGTTTATAACCCGGGAGGGCGAGATCGCAGTGGACTGGGGCGTGATCCGAGTGAATGACGTTCCCAAGTGAGGCATCTACCACATAACGTAAGAGGGAGTGTTGCGGGAGCACATAGTCAATGCGGCTATAGGAATTAGGGGAAGGAGTAGAATGAGTAATCCCTATCTTGTGGGTGGAGAATTCTCCAAGCATCCACAAGCTGCATCTTGTGGAGAAGCCTCCGTACTTTGTTAAGAGTATGGAAAGCTACTGGTGAGCAGCCCGTGGAGGTGTCCAAAAGGGGGTTCAGGGCAAGGTTAAGATCACCACACAGGATGATTTGACCTTGAGCAAAACATGTAAGGTTTTCCAGAACCTTTGATAAGAAGGAGAGTTGCCCCGTGTTGGGGGAGTATACATTAGCTAAGGTATAGATTTGGCCCTGCAAGCAGAATTTCACAAATAGGGTCCTAGCATCGTCGTCCCTGAACGTGTCCAGAATCATGACAGGCAAAGACTAGTGAAAGAAGATAGCCACCTCTTTCACTTTAGCTGCCGAACAGCTATTATGGCACCAGGCAGGGAAGTATCGGTTACGGTAGGCTTGAATATGGGAGGCCAGAAGGTGAGTCTCCTGAATGCAGACTATACGCGACCTCTGTTTGTGTAAATTATACAGAATTTGCAAGCGTTTCTCGGGGGAGTTGAATCCCTTCATGTTGAGAGAAGTTATGCGAACATTAGCCATTAGGCAGTAATTTGGGTATTCTCAAAGGAAGGTCCTCCGAGGGTAGGGAGAGACAAGTCTCCCGAGCCGGACTGAAGAACCAAATATCAACAAGTAACTTTAAATTAATACACAAAAAATGAGGCCTGAGAAAGGAAGGCCAAATGACTAGGGAATGCAGATATACAACTGCAAAGGCCATTTGCTTGACACAAAAGGCCGCTACTATGGGGGGAGTCTTATGAGGGGTAAAGAAAGTGTATAGAAATTATGTGAGCATCTTAGGACTGACTAATTGTCTCGGAGAGGGCATATGACCGGCCGGAAAGGAGATGACAGGAGAGAGAAAAAAAAAAGGAAGGGGGGGGGAGGGTAGGGGAAAGAAAGAGAGGGGGTAAGAAGAGTAAGAGAAAAAGAGAAGTGGTCCGACCGGGTAGTGCCCCCTCCAGATGGGCACAATTTGTGAGATATTGATAGGTACTAAATCAAGCGAGTCTGTAGATCAGTACTGAATAATGAACATATAGGCTGCCGCGGTACAGCGAACCTGGAGGGAACCATAAAAACGCTTAATCCAGTTACAACAAAGGTGTTATATATCTAAGGACCAGATAAGGTAGAGGCAGAAACAGCTCACCTAATGCAGGAAGGGCACCTAGGGATCAAAAGTATGTGCATGAACTTGCCTACAAAGAGTCCAATTGATCAGCGGTGTGGTCTCGACCTGGCAGTTTGGCTGTCCGGACTACCCATACGGCGCCGTAGTCGCTGCGACTTCGGGGCAGCCAGTTGACTACCTGGGGGGTGAATGTCCGAGCAACATGGGGAAGGTCCAACGATGCGATGAAGGTAGGTAAATCAGCTGGAGACCAGTAAGTAAGCAGGCCGTCCCAATGTTTTTCATGAACGGAAAATGGGAATCCCCAACTGTAAGAAATATTTCTTGCTTGGAGGACCGCCAAAAGCGTTTTAACGGCCGCTCTTATCCGGAGTGTTCGTCTCGAGAGATCCGGAAAGAGTCCCAATTTTATTCCTTCGTATTCCACATGATGCATTATCCGGGCCTTCCTCATGATCTCCTCCTTTGGTGTGTAGTGGTGTACTCGGCATATTATGTCTCTTGGACGATTGGCGTCTGTGCTTTGTGGGCGCAATGCCCTGTGGGCTCTATCAAATTCAATAAATGTGTCCTCCGGGCGCCCTAATGATGGTGTTGAAAAATTTTGTCAGAGTAGGAATTATGTCGCCGGTCTTCACCGTTTCCGGAAGGCCCCTCAGTCGAATGTTATTGCGGTGGTTCCAGTTTTCTAGGTTGTCGAGGTGTACTGCCAGTTGGATATGATGAGAGCGGTGTTCTGTCACCGTAGTCTGCAGTGTGGAAAGAAGGTCAGCTGTTGTTTCTTGGTTTTTTTCCAGCTGCTGCCCTCTGGCCTGAAAATCTGAAACGTCTGATTGGACTGGCTTCAAGTCCTGTCGCCAGGCCATTTGCATCTCTTTGGCCATACGCTGCATATCAGATTTGGAAGGTAGAAGTGAAAGAAGGGCACGCAGTTCTGGATGGGATTCCAGAGTGAGTACGGCTTCCTCAGGGGATAGATAGTTGGCAGACTGAGCGCCGGACAGGCCATCTGGTAACTGCGGTATGGAGGGAATGGTGGTGTAGCTATCAGGTGGACGCATGGGGCTCCCACCCCATGTTGAAGAGTTGGGGCTTGAGGCCCACGAGGTACCATCTTGCACGTGGGAGAAGATCAGGGCCTGAGTGCCTCTAGGAGAGCCCGACGGGGTCAGGGCGACGGGGGGGCCCAAAGTATCTATGGCGATGGCAGCATGTTTTGATACTGGATCCTTCCTCGCGTGGGGCCCGCTGCCACCCCAAAGCCACGTCAGACCCCCCCCCCGGGGTATCAGAAGGCCGACATAAATTTCGTGTGGCAGGACAGGGCATGGGCTGGACATCATGCAGATGTGCATTAGACGATACAGGATCGCAGCTATCAGCATTTGGAGATTGTCCAGCAGGAGATCCCAGGTCTTCTGCATAAGGATCTGGGCTTCCCATGTGTGGTTGCTGATGGGGTGCGTGCTGTATTGGCACGGCCTGAGGCAAAGCGCTCTTTTCATTTCTGCAGGCTTGTGATGCAGCTCGCTCACTAGGTAACTCAGGTGAGCCCGCGAGACCCAGGTGTTGGAGGTCTTCTGTGGCCCAGTTGAGTTATTAAGGGAACCATTCCCACCGCCCCCCTGGAGAGGGGAAGGAGTCTGGCTGGTATAAGATGCAGGCCCTTTATGGGACTCTGTAGGGCATTGAGGGCTGCGCAGCACGGGCATTCCCTCCATCGTTGTGGGGGAGCAGGGCAAGCCATCTCCCTCTGAACACTGACCTGCATCCTTCCTGGCCATGTGGACTGGGTTAGCCGCGCGGTCATCTGGCTGCTGCTGTGCTGGCACAGCGCCATCCATCCTCTCCTCCAACGATGCAGGGACACCGGCAGGCTGAGCTCCCTTGCGTGCTGTCTCCGCTGACTCCTGCGAGGACAACTGCGGTGCCTGGTGCGCCGACTGCCGACGGGCTGTGTCCAGATCCCCTGGCGCTTCGGTCTGAGGGCGCGTAGAGACTCGCCGGGAGGCGCGGGTAGAAGAAGGCAGGTAAGATGGCGCCAGCACCTGCCGCGCGCGGGAGAAGGAGTCTTCCACTTCAAGCCCCTGCAGCGGGGCAAAATAGTTGAAAATACCGGGCCCCGGTGGTCCAGCAGATGGTCCGGTGCTTGTAGGTGTCCTCTTATTCTTCTTTTGGCCCATTGTAAGTGCCCAAAGTGGTTTGAGGCTATGAGGCTCACACAGTGTGCGTCTGCTCTCTTACATAGCTAGCCACGCCACAATTTGAGGACAGTCAGCAGCCACTTGGCAACGAAGAGGTGGGGCAAACATCCTGTTACAAGTAGTGCCGCGGACCGGCCCGCGGGCGCACCCGTATTCGCCCCTCTGGATCCCTGCCAGGGACGGGTAACGCCGCTGGCCGCGAACCGGCCACAGGCGTACTCGCGGCTCCTACTCACCTGACCACGCTCCTGTTCTGTCCGCTCCCCCTGCCGGCCGATGATTGGATAATCACCGGACGCTGACCCTATATATTGGGCAACGCCCTGTCGCTCCTCGCTGGATCTTTGTTTCCTCCGTGCCCTAGAGAAAGCGTTCCATGTATCTTGTCTCTGATAGTGGTCTAGAGGATCCACTATCCCGGACGTTACAGTAAGATCCAGCCATGGATCCCGTCAAGGTTCCCCTGCCAAGTATCGCGGATCTGACGACCATTGTTGCCAGCAGTCGCAACAGATCGCGCAACAGGCACGGCAATTGGGCCAGCTATCCGCCATGATGCGACAACTGCTAGCGTCCCAGCAGCAACCATATACATCGCCGGTGGTTCCACCTTCACCTGCCATCCCGCTGGCAACCGTGGGTCCAAAGCTTTGTCTACCTTTACCCTCCAAGTTCGACGGGGACCCGAAGCTTTGCAAGAGTTTCATTACCAAGTGCTTCATGCTCTTGGGGAGCTGATGGTCGATCAGTTCCCCACGGAAAGGTCAAAGGTGGCTTTTGTGGTGACTCTGCTATCCGGAAAAGCCCTGGCCTGGGCAACACCCCTCTGGGACCGGAACGATCCTGTGACAGCAGACCTTCAGGCCTCTCGTAATTCCGCAGCGTCTTCGAGGAGCCGGCTCGAGCGTCCTCTGCTGAGACACGGCACTCCTGAACCTTCGCCGGGGCGACTCCTCCGTGGGCGACTATGTGGTCCATTTCCGAACCCTGGCATCTGAGCTAGCTTGGAATGACGATGCCCTCTGCGCCACCTTCAAGATAGGCCTGTCCAGCCGGATTAAGGACGAACTGGCAGCTAGAGATCTTCCATCTTCCCTGGGCGAACTTATCCACTTGGCCACTCATATAGACGTGTGGTTCACTGAGAGACAGGAGGAGCTCCGCCAAAAGCGTGACTCTGCACGGCCCCGCTGATTGCCTCGTCTGGCCCCTGTATTCCAGAGGTCTCTGCTGCAGCTCCCGCAGGCCTCCACTGACGAACTCATGCATGTGGAACGTGTCCACTTGTCAGAACAAGAGCTGTCCCGCTGTAGGGCGGAGAATCTTTGCCTCTATTGCACTTCCGCAGAAGCTGTCCGCAACATCCCCAGCGCTCGGGAAACGCTCGCATCTAAGTGCCGTAGGAGGGGCGTCCCTAGGTGCTAACTCTTCCTCCACATTTGATTATTCCGGCGGAGGTCACTTCTGACACTGGTCTATCGTTCCGGGTGCTGACCTTCCTGGACTCGGGGTCTGCTGGGAACTTTATACATGCTTCTTTGGTTTCCCGTTATCGCCTGCCTGTACTTCGACTGGAAAAGCCTCTGATGATTTCTTCAGTCAGTGGGGAGCTCCTTAGTGACCCCATTCAGTTCATCACTTGGTCTGTGTCCCTCTGCATAGGGATCCTGCACAAGGAGAAGATCTCTTTTCATGTAGTACCTCGGTCTTCCTCGGTGATCCTCTTGGGGCTTTATTGGCTGCAACGTCATGCCCCTACGCTCGACTGGAAGACAGATGAGGGCCTGCGCTGGGGTCCGGAGTGCCAGGATCTCTGTTTGGTAGCACCACGCCCGGTGCCTACTACTTCTACGCAGTTGCCCGCCAAGCCACTGCCAGGCCTCCCTGCGGAGTACCAGGATTTCGCGGACGTGTTTTCGGAGAAACAGGCTGAAACGCTGCCGCCCCGTCGATCCTACGACTGTCCGATAGACCTTCTCCCTGGTACTAGCTCCCCTTGGGGAAGGGTCTACCCATTGTCTGTGCCCGAAACTCAGGCCATGTCAGCATATATACAGGAAAATTTGCAGAAGGGCTTCATTCACAAGTCTTCCTCTCCAGCTGGAGCTGAGGTTTTTTTTGTGCAGAAGAAAGATAGTTCACTTCGCCTGTGCATTGATTACAGGGGGCTAAACAAGATCACGGTGAAGAATCACTACCCACTTCCATTGATCTCTGAGCTCTTCGATCGACTCCAGGGAGCTAGTGTTCTCCAAATTGGACTTACAAGGGGCCTATAATCTCATCAGAATATGAGAGGGGGACGAATGGAAAACTGCTTTCAATACTCGAGATGGGAATTTTGAATATCTTGTTATGCCCTTTGGGCTGTGTAACACCGCGGCCGTGTTTCAGGATTTCATCAACGATGACTTCAGGGATCTATTGTACACCTGCGTCATAGTGTATCTGGACGACATCCTGATCTTTTCCCCAGACTTCCAGACCCATCGGACACAAGTGTACCAGGTTCTGAGACGTCTGCACAACAACCGTCTGTGCGCCAAGCTGGAAAAATGCTTGTTCCATCAGACCAGCTTGCCATTCCTTGGGTATATAGTCTCTGAAAAGGGTCTGCAGATGGATCCAGCTAAACTCTCTGCGGTTCTACAATGGCCCTGTCCAGTCGGTCTTCGGCCGATACAACGCTTTCTGGGCTTCGCCAATTACTATCGACAATTCATTCCCCACTTCTCTACTCTGGTGGCTCCCATTGTGGCCTTCACAAGGAAGAACGCGAATCCGAGATGTCGGCCTTTGGAGGCTGAAAATGTGTTCACCGAACTAAAGACTTCCTTCTCCTCGGTGCCTGTCTTGGTCCGGCCAGATCCTGAGAAGCCTTTTTCCTTGGATGTGGATGCTTCGTCCGTGGGGGCAGGGGCGGTCCTCACACAGAAAGGTCCCAAGGGCAAAACTCTCCCATGTGGGTTCTTTTCCAAGACCTTTTCGCCGGCGGAGCGGAATTATGCCATTGGGGATCGGGAGCTCCTGGCCATCAAGCTAGCCTTGGAGGAATGGCGACATCTACTGGAGGGAGCTCGTCACCAAATTGATATCTTTACAGATCATAAGAACCTCTTGTATCTTCAGATGGCCCACCGTCTAAACCCTCGCCAAGCCAGGTTGTCTCTCTTTTTCTCACGCTTTGACTTTCGCATTTACTTTCGGCCTGCTGAGAAAAATGTCAAGGCTGACGCCCTCTCCTGTGCCTCTGATGTTGTTGGGGAATAACCTGTGTCACAGCACATTATCTCTCCAGAACGCTTAGTTCACGTAGCTCCTGTAGATCTCCTGTAGTTCCTCCGGGCAAGATATACGTGCCTCCGGCGCACAGGAAAAGCATTCTGGAGTGGGGACATAGTTCCTGTTGCCTGGCCACCCCGGAGTACGGAAGTCCCATGCTCTTATCTCTCGGCTCTACTGGTGGCCAACTCTGTCACAAGACATCAAGGACTTCACTCTCTCCTGTATCACGTGTGCCCGAAACAAGGTCCCGCGTCGCAGGCCCGCAGGTATACTACTGCCGCTGCCCATTCTGGAAACTCCTTGGACACACATAGCCATGGATTTCATCACAGACCTACCAGATTCTTCGGGAAATTCTGTCATCTGGGTGGTCTCAGACTGGTTTTCGAAAATATCCCACTCCGTACCTCTTTCCGGTCTGCCGTCTGCTCCACAATTAGCCGGTCACTTCTTCCGGCATATTTTTCGCCTACACGGGTTACCCTCGCACATAGTCTCCGATTGAGGAGTGCAATTCGTGTCCCGATTTTGGCGTGCGCTGTGTTCCCATTTGCAAGTCAAGCTAGACTTTTCCTCGGCCTACCACGCTCAGACCAATGGACAGGTGGTGAGAGTTAATCAGATTCTGGGAGAATACTTACGTCATTTTGTGTCCGGACGTCAGGAGAACTGGGCCGAGCTGCTCCCCTGGGCCGAGTTCTCTTACTACCATCGCGATTCGTATGCATCCAGCATCTCTCCATTGTTCGTGGTCTATGGCCGCCACTAGAGATTGCCGAATTTCTCAAAAATTCGATTCGGTCACTTCGCCGAATTTTCCGACAAAATTATTTTCGGTCACGAATCGCGTTAAAAAACAGGTATTCCAGGCTGCACAGAGCCTGCAGGGTGCTGTAGAACGTTGTGCTATGCTTAAATATGCAGAGGGAGATTGACACAGTGTGGAGGTCACGGCAGCAGCAGCATGAGGTCAGGCAGTGGCACAATGACATTCTGGAGGTGGAAAAAAAGGAGTAGGCCACAGAGTGGCACAATGACACAGTGTGGAGGTCACGGCAGCAGCAGCATGAGGTCAGGCAGTGGCACAATGACATTCTGGAGGTGGCAAAACAGTAGTAGGCCACAGAGTGGCACAATGACACAGTGTGGAGGTCACGACAGCAGCAGCAGCATGAGGTCAGACAGTGGCACAATGACATTCTGGAGGTGGCAAAAACAGGAGTAGGCCACAGAGTGGCACAATGACACAGAGTGGAGGTGACGGCAGGAGCAACAGCATGAGGTCAGAGAGTGGCACAATGACACAGTGTGTAGGTGACCGCAGCAGCAACAACAGCAGCAGCAGCATGAGGTCAGAGAGTGGCACAATGACACAGTGTGGATGTCACGGCACCAGCAACAGCAGCAGCAGCATGAGGTCATAGAGTGGCACAATGACAGAGTGTGGAGGTGGGTGGCAATACCAGTCCCTGGTAAAGATGGTTGGTGGCAGATGGAGAAACTGGCAGCAGATGTGTGGCATCAGGCGGGTGGCGGCATCAGAATAGTGGCTGAGGCAGGTAATTTGAACCCAGACTCATTTCTCACAGTTTGGGTGAGGCGTCATGGCTGATGTAGTCTGACGCCTAAGGCATTGGTGTGTGGAAATCCTGGCCAATCCACGCCTGATTCATCTTGACAAAGGTCAGTCGTTCCACATTTCCCGTGGACAAGCGGGTTCTCCTTGGGCTAACGATGGCCCCCGCCGCACTGAACACCCGCTCTGATGCCACACTACTGGCCGGGCAGGACAGCTTCTCCACTGCAAACTCGGCAAGTTGTGGCCACACATCCAGTTTGGCTGCCCAGTAGTCCAGCGGATCTTCTAACTGGGGTGGCAGAGTGCTGTCCAAGTAGGCCACCACCTGTTGGTTCAAGAACTGCTCCAGGTCCTGCTGCTGCTGGCAACTACCCTCCTCACTAGGCGGGTGAAGGAAGCTGCTCATCAGTGACTCCAGACTTAGGTTGCTGCTGATGGAGCTGGTACTGCTCCTACCCCCTCACCTTCCCCCAGCAGCCGCGGCAGTAGTACGTGAGCGCTGAGGAACCCCCCGGTCAGACCTGTCAGAGGAGGGACGATGCCGCACATAGGCAGCGGCCAACTGACTACGGAGGATTTCCCTATAGTATTTGAGTTTGTCCTCCCTCTCAATAGCTGGGAAAAAGGCTCCCATTTTGGACCGGTAGCGAGGGTCCAATAGGGTGGAGAGCAAGAAGTCATCTCTCTGCCAGATGGTGACTATACGGCTGTCACTAGCCAGGCAAATCAGCATGCTGCGGGCCATCTGCACAAGTGACTCCGAGGGGCTCCCTGCCTCCATCTCCACTGTATACTGCCACGGTGCTTGCGGGTCATCTGCCTCGTCTTCCTCATCTCCATCTACCTCCTCCAGCTGCTCCTGCTCCTCCTCTCTTGTCACTTGGGTAGAAATCCACTCATTTCACCAGACAATGCTTCTGCTCCAATGTCCTACTCCTCCTCCTCCTCCATTTCAGTCCCCACCGGACTCATGTGGCCGCGAGACGTAGTCGCCACGTCTCCAGTCCCCTGCCCAGACAGATTTTTAAGCATCTGTTCCAGGACATGAAGCAGTGGAATGACGTTATTCATCCCATAGTCCTGGCGATTGCCAAATAACGTGGCCTCTTCGAATGGCCTCAACAAACGGAAGGTGTCACGCATGAGCTGCCACTGGCTGACATCAAAGTTACACAGGGGAGTACTCCTGTCCGCCTGGATCATCAAAAAATCGTTAATGGCCTTTCTTTGTTCATACAGTCGGTCCAACATGTGCAGGCTGGAATTCCAACGGGTAGAAACATCGCATGTCAGAGTGTGTTGGGGGAGGCCGTTCTGCCGCTGCAACTCGAGGAGGGTGTTCCTGGCTTTGTAGGAATGGATGAAGTGCATGCACAGTTTCCTGGCCATTTTCAGAATCTTCTGAAGATCAGTGGAAGACTTCAGGAACCTTTTCACAACCAGATTGAACACATGCGCCATACAGGACGCATGGACCATCCCTCCTCGGTGCAGCGTGGACACCATGTTCCTCCCATTGTCCGTCACCATTGTTCCAATTTGCAGTTGGCGCGGAGAAAGCCACACATTGATTTCTTGCTGCATGACGCGGAGCAGTTCCTCCCCTGTGTGACTTCATTCCCCGAGGCAAGCCAGGTGTAGAACTGCGTGACACCGCTGTGCCCTACACATGTGGTATAATGGAGCAGTACTTGTGGAGGCTGAGATGGTGGTGGAGGAGGAGGAGGCGGACATTGGCGCAGGAGCAGCAGTTTGACAACGTGGAGGAGAAAGCGGCGTCTCCTGTCCAAGTTGTTGGTGTGCCTGGGCCGGAAGCACATTCACCCAGTGGGCCGTAAAGGCCCTGACCGTAGTTACAGCTCCAGATGTCCGCGCTGCCGTGCACCTTGGAACAAACTAATAAGCTCAAGGACTGGCCCACTTTCTGTTCAACATATTTGTGAAGTGCTGGTACTGCCTTTTTGGAAAAGAAATTACGGCTTGGAACTATCCGTCTCGGCTCGGCACAAGCCATTAGTTCTCTGAATGGTGCAGAGTCCACCATTTGGAAAGGGAGGGACTGCAGTACCAACAACTTGGACAGGAGCATGATCAGCTGCTGAACCTTAGGATGGTTGGACGCATACTGTTGTCTCTTTGCAATCGCCTCGCTGAACGACTGCTGGCGCCATGAGTAGCGAAGAGCAGGAGCAGGAGCATCTGGACCAGGAGATGATGTCAAAGAGAAACAACTCCCTTCTGCAGAGGTGTTGGAGCCTTGACTGGCTGCAATGGCATGCTTGCCACTGGCCACTGCTGCTGCTGCGGCGGCAGGATGGACCACCACGTCTGAGCCACGTTTCTCCCAGGCCACCGGATGGTGATGCTGCATGTGTTGACGCAGGGCCGTAGTGCCAATGTTAGCTCCCTGGCCACGCTTCACTTTCTGCCCACAGATTCTACATATACCCGTATTCGGCTCCTCCGGTGTCTTAGCAAAGACCTGCCACACCACCGAGTAGCTGATTTTACCGCCAACGCTCCGCACTGAGTGACTACTGCCGCCGCTGCCTCGCTGAGCCCCTGTGCCGCTACTTTCTTGGACCTGCGAAGCGGGTTTTCTACCCCGTGGCCGCTTGGCTCCCGACCTCATACTGCTGCTACCCTGCTGACTCACGGCCACACAACCCACTTGCTGGCTGCGCCGCTGCCTGACGCGCAAGCTGACGCCCTCTTCTCCTGACGATGATGAAGCCCTTGCTTCACCCGGCTCCCAAGTGCGGTCGGCTACATCATCATCTATTTGTGTTTCATCGTCACTGCTGTCCTCATCACCGGTCTTGGTATGCAGAGGCTAACCCCTCACAACATGACCTCCCATGCCACTCTCAACATCTATACTTTGCCGCCTACTGCAAGAAGCAGGGGATATTGGCCCCATTTCTTCGCTGCCAAGTAGCTGCTGACTGCCCTCCTCAAATTGTTCATCCTCGCTATATAGTGGCGCTGAGCCCAGACCACATAGTAGATCTCTGGCTGAGGGAACCGGATGGGACAGAGGCGGGTTGAGGACAGGTGAGGGCCGCTAACCCGCTCCCGGGCCATGCCAACTAAGGGTTGTGTCTGACGTTCCCACCGACTCTTGGCTGGGGTTGTCAGATGTCATCTGGGAGGAAGTGGATGACCTAGTCAACCAATCAAGAACCCTTGGGTTGCTAGTCAGCACACAGCCGCTAGATGACAGTGGCAGTTGTGGCCTCACCGAGTGACCCCTGCTGCGACGTCCCCTTGCTGTGCTGCGACCTGGGCCTGCTCCAGGAATGTTTGTGCCACTGCCACTCGCAGGTGAAGAGCCTGCCACCTCTCTGTCTGACATACTGTTTGTTCTAAAATGTACAGACACTGTTTGATGAAGATATCTGTATATGATAAATACACACCCTGTATTTGACTCCAAATGAACACAGTAACAAGCTTGGGTAACCCTTGGATATAAATTGCGCTCCACAAATGGCCAGGAAAAATTTACTTGTATGTGCCGTTTAAAAACTCTGTGTATTTTACTGAATATAAAAGCACAAACAGGCTTAATTAACCTTCGGATATGAATTATGCTACAGAATTTCTTCTGTGGTGGTGAAAAAGAAAGTTTCTTTTACTGAGTACAACTGCAGAAAAATACTTAGTTAACCCTTGGCCAAAAATTACCAGCTTTTTAGCGTGTTACAATGGCGTGTTTTTTACGCTACACAACAAGAGGAAAACTTGTAATTAACCTTCGCTTGTGAAATATGCTACACGAAAAATGTCTTTTTTGGCGGTGAAAAAGACCGTTTATTTTAGTCATCACAACAGCAGAACAACGCTTAATTAACCCCTGGATGTAAATTGTGCAATAGAATTGAGCAGCCAAAAACTACCAGCTTTCTAGCGTGTTACAATGGTGTGTATTTTATGCTAAACAACAAGAGAAAAAATTGTAATTAACATTCGCTTGTGAATTATGCTATAGGAAAAATGTCTTTTTTGGCGGTGAAATAAACGGTTTCTTTTAGTCACCACAGCAGCAGAACAACGCTTAATTAACCCCTGGATGTAAATTGTGCCAAACAATTGAGCAACCACATACTACCAGCTTTTTAGCGTGTTACAATGCCGTGTCTTTTACGCTACACAACAAGACGAAAACTTGTAATTAAACTACGCTTGTGAATTATGCTACAGGAAAAATGTATTTTTTGGCGGTGAAATAAACGTTTTCTTTTAGTCACCACAGCAGCAGAACAACGCTTAATTAACCCCTGGATGTAAATTGCGCCAAACAATTGAGCAACCACAAACTACCAGCTTTGTAGCATGTTACAATGGCGTGTTTTTTACGCTACACAAAGAGGAAAACTTGTAATTAACCTACGCTTGTGAATTATGCTACAGGAAAAATGTATTTTTTGGCGGTGAAATAAACGTTTTCTTTTAGTCACCACAGCAGCAGAACAACGCTTAATTAACCCCTGGATGTAAATTGCGCCAAACAATTGAGCAACCACATGCTACCAGCTTTTTAGCGTGTTACAATGCCGTGTTTTTTACGCTACACAACAAGAGGAAAACTTGTAATTAACCTACGCTTGTGAATTTTGGTACATGAAAAATATCTTTTTTGTCTGTGAAATAATCTTTTTCTTTTTGTCACCACAGCAGCAGAACAACGCTTAATTAACCCCTGGATGTAAATTGCGCCAAACAATTGAGCAACCACATGCTACCAGCTTTTTAGCGTGTTACAATGCCGTGTTTTTTACGCTACACAACAAGAGGAAAACTTGTAATTAACCTACGCTTGTGAATTATGCTACAGGAAAATTTATTTTTTTGGCGGTGAAATAAACGGTTTCTTTTAGTCACCACAGCAGCAGAACAATGCTTAATTGACCCCTGGATGTAAATTGTGCAATAGAATTCAGCAGCCAAAAACTACCAGCTTTCTAGCATGTTACAATGGTGTGTATTTTACGCTAAACAACAAGAGAAAAAATTGTAATTAACCTTCGCTTGTGAATTATGCTACAGGAAAAATGTCTTTTTGGCGGTGAAATAAACGGTTTCTTTTAGTCACCACAGCAGCAGAACAACGCTTAATTAACCCCTGGATGTAAATTGCGCCAAACAATTAAGCAACCACATACTACCAGCTTTTTAGCGTGTTACAAGTGCGTGTTTTTTTCGCTACACAACAAGAGGAAAACTTGTAATTAACCTACGCTTGTGAATTATGCTACAGGAAAAATGTATTTTTTGGCGGTGAAATAAACATTTTCTTTTAGTCACCACAGCAGCAGAACAACGCTTAATTAACCCCTGGATGTAAATTGCGCCAAACAATTGAGCAACCACAAACTACCAGCTTTGTAGCATGTTACAATGGCGTGTTTTTTACGCTACACAAAAAGAGGAAAACTTGTAATTAACCTTCGCTTGTGAATTATGCTACAGGAAAAATGTCTTTTTTGGCGGTGAAATAATAGGTTTCTTTTAGTCACCACAGCAGCAGAACAACGCTTAATTAACCCCTGGATGTAAATTGCGCAAAAGAATTGAGCAGCCAAAAATGAAGTGGTATTTGTATTGTAAAAACGCTGTTTCTTTAAATGAATACAACAGGAACAGGCTTAGATCACCCTTGGATATTCAATGTGCTGTGAGCAGATAGCATTAAAATGTATATGCAGCTGCACTGGACACACACTGGACTTCAGATCCAATACCCCAAAAAATCAGAAATAGAACGTTAAGAGAAGCAGTCTCTCAGACAAGCTGAAACACCCCCCAAAAATCGCTGTATAAAAATGAGTTCTTTAGTAAGAGCTATCACAAGCAGCTGCAGCAGCACCTTCCCTAATCAGTACAGTGAGAGGAGTGTGAGCTGCCAGCGTCGTGCCCGGACTTATATAGTGCGGTGACGTCACAGAATCCCGCCGGTCTCTGATTGGCTTCATCTCTGCAGATGTCATGCGGGCTATGCCCTTCTTCCTCCCAGAGTTCTTTGCCCCATGTAACGCCATGTGCTCTCAGCCATTTAATCAATGAAAAGCACACTTCATTTACCCGAAGTACCCCAAAGTTCGACTTCGTTCCGAACCGAAGTTTTCCTGAAATTCTAAATGAATTCCACTTCGTTAGAATCAATTCGCCCATCTCTAGCCGCCACCTGCCCCCCCCCCTTGCTCTGCCCACGGATTCTGAGGTGCCCGCTGTGGATGATCAAGTTCGGGATACCAAGGCCATCTGTCAAGAGACTCGACTTTCCCTACTTCGGACCTCCGCTCGTATGAAGTCTCAGGCGGACAGGAGGAGAAGACCGGCCCCGACATTCCTCCCAGGAGACAGGGTTTAGCTTTCCTCGAAGTACGTATGCCTGAAGGTTCCCAGTTACAAGTTTGGCCCTCGCTTCCTGGGACCCTTCAAGGTGCTCCGGCAGCTCAACCCGGTGACGTACAAGCTCTGCTTACCCCCATCACTCCGGATTCAAAACTCTTTCCATATCTTGCTCCTTAAGCCTCTGGTCCTGAACCGGTTCTCTCAGAGGAATGTGTCGCCTCCCCCGGTAGCGGAGTCCGCTGACATATTTGAAGTGAAGGACATCCTGGCCATGAAGTCCATCAGGGATAAACGTTTTTCCTGGTTGACTGGAAAGGCTTCGGACCCGAGGAGAGATCCTGGGAACCCGAGTCAAATATTCTCGATCATGACCTCTTCCGCAGGTTCATTCAGGCTAAAAGGAGGGGGGCCCTAAGCGGGGGTACTGTTTCGAGTAGCGCCGCGGGCGCACCCGTGTTCTCCCCTTTGGATCTCTGCCAGGGACGGGTAACGCCACTGGCCACGGGACTGGGAGGACTGTGCCCTAGGGAGCGCGCACGTTCAAGTAGATTTAAAGAACGCTGACCCTATATTTTGGGATCCGCCCTGTCGCTCCTCACTGGATCTTTGTTGCCTCAGTGCCCTAGAGAAAGCGTTGCGTGTATCTTGTCTCTGCCGTGTTCCTGACCCTTTGCCTACGTTTCTTGACTCCGAACCTTGCCGCCTGCCCTGACCTTTCCGCCTTTCCCCGACTACGCTCAAGCCTGATGATTTTGTACCACGCTCTCCCTTGGCTGCAATCGCAAGCAAGTCACGTCAGGGGTAGCGACCTGGAAGACTCCCGCCGCAGCAAGTCCATACCGCTTTGCTGTGGGCTCTGGTGAAAACCGGGACCTACTTAGATTCCACTCCATAGCGTGGCTTATACCATCGCTTGCGGAGGTTCAGAGAATCCACTATCCCGGACGTTACACATCCCCTGCTTCTTGCAGTATTGATGTGGAGAGTGGCATGGGGGGTTTTTTGGTGAGCGGTCAGCCTCTGAATACCAAGACTGTTGAGGAGGACAGCAGTGACGATCAAACACTCATGAAGTGGTGGTTTGAATCCAGTTTCTGCGTTACACCAGTTTGTTCAAATGCAGCGTAAGGAATTTGAACTGAAGGAGACCATAACTACAGGGAATGTTTAAGGTGCTTATTTTGCATTCTGTGCCATTGTCGATTGAATTTAGGACAAAACTGGAATGGGACAGAACAAAAAAGAAGCAAAAGCAAATGCTGCAAAACTGGCTTTGGATGAATTTCTTCAGTATGAAGAATGTGAATCGTGTGTCCAAAGGAAAGTAAAAACACAAGTCCTTCTGGAGGCCCTCCCCTGTTACCGGTGAAACAAATTACATCCACACAGATTTAAAGTGGTTTAAGAAAGCAAGTTGATAAACGTTCATTTGTTCATGAACAGATAACACAGGTGATAAAGGAAAAGTTTGCTGAACTTGTATCTAGGTGTCCAGATTTTGAAAGCTGTGGAAATTCTTTAGCTGCATTTGTAATGGAAAAGGCTCCTCACACAACTGCCTCCAAGACTATAAAATAAATAATAATAATAATAATAATAATAATCTTTAGAGCCTATAGAGAAAGCGTTTCCTTCAGCCTCGTCTGTCATATCCGTGTACCGTACCTCTTGCCTCCGTCCCTTGACCATGAACCATTGCCGCCTGTCCTGACCTTACCGCCTGTCCCCGACTCCGAGTTTGCCTTATGATTTTGTACCACGCTACACCTCGGCTGCCACCGCAAGCAAGTCACGTCAGTGGTAGCGACCTGGTAGACTCCCGGGCATGGTGGTGGGCTCTGGTGAAAACCGGGACCTACTTAGAGTCCGCTACCTGGCATGGCTATTGCCTTCGCTTGCGGTGGTCCAGTAGATCCACTACCGCTGTCCGTGACAACATGAAGCAGTGGAATGACGTTTTTCATCCCGTAGCCCTGGCGACTGACAAATAACATGTCCGCATGAAAGGGCCTAAGCAAACAGCAGGTGTCACGCATGAGCTGCCACTGGCTGACACTAAAATTACACAGGGGTGTAACTCCTGTCTGCTTGGATCATCAATAAATCATTAATTTCCCTTCTGTGTTCAGAGAGTCGTTCCAACATATGGAGGCTGGAATTCCAACGTTTGGAAATGTCACATATCAGCCTATGTTGGGAGAGGCCGGTCTGGTGCTGCAAAGTTTCCTGGCCATTTTTAGAATGTCTCGCAGATGGGTGTAAGACTTGAACAACCAGATTGAACATGTATGCCATGCAGGGAGCATAGCTCAGCCCTCCTCCTACGCAGCTTGGACACCATGTTCTTTCCATCGTCTGTCACAATGGTTCTAATTTTCAGTTCTCACGGAAAAAGCTATAAATTGATGTCATCTTGCATGACCCGGAGAATTTCTTCCCGTGTGTGACTTTGTTCACCCAGGGGAATACTCCTGTCCACTTGGATCATCAAAAATCGTTAATGGCCTTTCTCTGTTCATCAATTTCCCCCAGTTCATAAATTTCCTCCTGTTAATATATTTATTCCTGTTCATCAATTTCCCCGTTCATAAATTTCCCCCTGTTAATATATTTATTCCTGTTCATCAATTTCCCCCTGTTCATAAATTTCCCCATTTTAATATATTTATATCTGTTCATCAATTTCCCCCTGTTCACCAGTTCCTGTCTGCCCGTGTACCCGACCTTTCTGCTACGTTACTTGACCTTGAATCTCCGCCGCCTGCCCTGAACTGTTGGCCTGACCTTTGACTACAAGTTTCGCCTTACGATTCGGTACCTCGCTGCGCCTCAGCTGCCACTGCAAGCTAGTCACGCCAGGGGTGCCACTACTCGTGTTGTTAAAATGGCAGAAGTGAATGCCAAGTTTCCTGGCCAGTTCTTTGGATGGTGCAGAGTCCACCACTTGAAAAGGGAGGGAGTGCAGTACCACCAACTTGGACAGGAGCACGGTCAGCTTCTGCACTTAGGGATGGCTATACGCATACTTCTGTCTCTTGACAATAGTCTTGGTGAACGACTGCTGGCACCATGAGTGCCGAGGAGCATGAGTATCTAGACTGGTAGATGATGTTATAGACAGGGAGTTGTCTTCAGCAGAGGTGGTGAAGCCTTGACTGCCTGAAATGGGAGGTGTGCCACTGGGTGCTGTTGCTGTTGGGAGAGGATGGACCACCACATCACCAGTATGGTGACACTGTATGATGTTGATGCAGGGCCGTGGTGCCAACGTTATGTCCCTGGTCACGCTTTACATTCTGCCCACAGATTTTACATTTAGTTATGTTCGCCTCCTCTGGTGTCTCATCAAAAAACTGGCACACTGCCGAGTAGGTGATTTTACCACCCAAGCTCTACACTGATTGACTGTTCCCGCCGCTGACCCGGAGAGCCCCTGTGCCGCTACATTCTGGGACCTGCAAAGTGGGTGGTCTAAATCGTGGCCGTTTGGCTCACAACCTCGCACTGCTGCCACCCTGCGCCACTGCCTGACAAGCAAGCTGCTGCTCTCTTCTCCCAATGATAAGGATGAAGCCCTTGTACACTGTTGGCCTGGGTCAGCTCATAGCATCACATGGCTTTCAAAACCACCAGTATGCTGATGACACCCAACTTTACATCTCCGGCCTAGACATTAACTCTCTACTGTCCAAGATCCCAGATTGTCTGTCACCCAAATCCTCCTTCTTCTCCTCCCGTCTCCTAAAACTTAATGTAGAGAAAACGGAATGCTTCCAGCGCCGAGACAATGGGTAGTCGAGGGTAGGCGACCGTGTAGGGCGCCACTTCACCCCAGGGAGAAAAGGGGGCATGAGGAGGCATGGAGTGGGCTAAATTTTCCATTTGGGGAGCACTTCATGCCTTGTTTAACTAGGGCACCTTACCTTTTCCCAGCCTTGTTTGCTTCACCCAGCTCCTAAGTGTTATCGGCTACATCGATTAGTGTTTGCCTCTCACTGCCGTCCACCTCAACGGTGTCACTGTACAAAGCCTGACCACTCACAACATAACCCCCAACTGCAACTCTCCTTATCACTATTTGCCCGCTTCTGCAAGAAGCAGCAGATGCCTTCCCCACCTCTTTGCTGCCCTCTGTCCTCAAATAGTTCATCCTCACTGTATAGTGGCGCAACACATAGTAGTTCTCTGGCTGTGGGAAGCGAACGGGACAAAGGTGGGTTGAGGACAGGTGAGGGCATAATTTCCTGTTGCGATCAAGGGCCATTGACAGAAACCGGGCATAGGCAGAGGCCAAGTAGTATAGCTTACAGTCAGGAAGCCCAGCACCACTGGCATCCTTGGATCTGGTTAAAGTATCATATGCAATTCTGGGTCTATGAGTGGACCAGACAAAGGAAGAAAATCACCGTCTCATGCTTTTCCAAAAAGCAGCAGGGATGGCGATGGGGATTGTCTGAAATAAATATAAGAATTTTGGAAGAATAGACATCTTAAGGGCATTTATCCTACCAAACCACAAAAGATCTTTTTTGGACCAGGAGTTCGAATCTTTGATTGTTTAATTGAGAAGTGGGAGAAAATTGTTGGGGAAAAGTTTTGAAAGATCTGCCAAGACACGTATCCCAGGATGAGATGCCCCCACTTGGCCATGTAAATGGGAAGTTCAGTTGCAGGAGATGTTGAACCTGAGTAGGGAGACCAACATTGAGCGCCTCTGATTTGGATAAATTAATTTTGAAGTTTGACCAAATCCCAAATTGTTTTATTACTGCCATCAAGGCTGGGAGAGAAACATGCAGATTCGTTACGTATACTAAAAGGTCGTCCGCGAAGGCAGAACATTTGTATTCGCGTGCCCCGATGGTGATCCTCCTAATATCAGGGTTGGCTTTGATCGAAGCCAGCAGATTTTCCATGATTAAAATATACAGCAAGGGCGATAAAGGGCACCCCTGCCATGTCCCATTTGAAATAGAGAATGGCTCAGACAAGGATCCATTAACTTTGATACGTGCCGAGGGAGATGTGTAGAGAGTGGAAATTTTTTATAAAAAGGTAGAACCTAAACCAGGGGTCCTCAAACTTTTTAGACCGGGGGCCAGTTCACGATCCCTCAGACCATTGGAGGGCCGGAATATAGTTTTTAAAAAAAAATTTACTTTGGGGGTCGATACGATTACGGCGATACCCAATTTATATAATTTTTCATGTTGAAGCGCTTTTTTTAAAATAAAAAAGTTTTTATTGTGTAAAATAATATTTATGGATTGCTGTCTTCTGATAGCCATAACATTTTTATTTTTCCGTATACAGAGCTGTGTAAGGACTTTTTTTGCGTGATGAACTGACGTTTTACTTGGTGTCACATTTATATGGCTTTTTGATTGCTTTTTATTTTATTTTTCGTGTTTCACTTTTTTTTTTTTTTTTTTTTTTAATTTTTAAATTTTACCCACAGGGGATTTTTATCGGTATATGCAGCATTGCTGGTCAAACACCAGGACAACATTTGTAGAATTCCCAATGCTGACCACATTTGTTATAGATTCCAGCTCTCCCAGATGACAAGTCTTCTGAGCAATTATTAGGGATGGGTGCCAGGAATAGATAAATTAGACAAACTTGTCATCAGGGAAAACTGTGGAATCTATAACAAATGTGTCCGACATTGTGAGCTCTAGTAAGGTCTTCACCCAGCTTTCCCAAACACCTGAAATGCTAAGCAAGCAACAGGGACTGGGAAAGCACAGTACAATCCATAATAATTACAGGGCTTCTAAAAAAAAGTGGTCACCTCTGTCCGACCAAGTTGGCTCCTGTCTCACGGCTATCCAGACAGACACTCGGGGAGGGCTCCTGCCCTGACACTCCGGGAGGGGGGCTTCTGCCTCACCTCACAAGGGGGCTCCTGCCCTGACACAGCACAAGGAGGGGCTCCTGCCCTGACTAACAAGGGGAGGGGGGCTCCTGCCCTGACACAGCAGGGTGGGGGGCTCCTGCCCTGCCTCATAAGGGGGCTCTTGCCCTGACGCAGCAGGGGGAGGGGGGCTACTGCCCTGACTCACAAGGGGAGGGGGGCTCCTGCCCTGATTCACAAGGGGAGGGGGGCTCCTGCCCTAACACAGCAGGGGGAGGGGGGCTCCTGCCCTGACTCACAAGGGGAGGGGGGCTCCTGCCCTGACTCACATGGGGAGGGGGGCTCCTGCCCTGCCTCATAAGGGGGCTCTTGCCCTTATGCAGCAGGGGGAGAGGGGCTCCTGCCCTGACTCACAAGGGGAGGGGGGCTCCTGCCCTGACTCACAAGGGGAGGGGGGCTCCTGCCCTGACTCACAAAGGGAGGGGGGCTCCTGCCCTGACACCGCAGGGGTAGGGGGGCTCCAGCCCTAACTCACAGGGGGAGGGGGGCTCCTGCGCTGCCTCACCAGGGGAGGAGGGCTCCTGCCCTAACTCACAGGGGGAGGGGGGCTCCTGCCCTGACATTCGGAGAGGGGGCTTCTGCCTTGCCTCTCCTGTGGCGGGAACGCTGTGTGGGAGGGTGGGTGCGGGCACTCTGCAGAGGATGGGAGGTGCCTGAGTGATGGAGGGCGGACACTCCAGAACTCCCTCACAGGTACCTCCCATAGATTGTAAGTATCCGCCCTCCGTCAAGAGTCTGATGGAGAGAAGGCCACAAAATTCTACCGAATGCCTTCTCCGCATCGAGCAATAAAATCATAAGAGGAAGGTTGTGGGATTGAGCATGGTGGATGATGTCCATCGTCTTAAGTGTGTTATCCCTAGCTTCTCTACCCGGGACAAAGCCAACCTGATCTGGGTGGACAAGGGAGGATAAAAGCGGATTCAATCTATTTGCAATTAATTTAGCGTACATTTTGATGTCCACATTCAATAGAGATATCGGGCGATAACTACCACATGATTGTGGGTCCTTTCCTGGTTTGGGGATGACGGAGACGTGTGCCAGCATAGCCTGAGATGGGAAGGGGGTCTCCGGAGAAATCACATTAAATCACATTAAATGCCCTCAGCATCAGAGGAGATAGGTGTTCTGAGAACATTTTGAAAAAGTCCCCGTGAAGCCGTCGGGTCCCAGAATTTTACCTCCTGGAAGATCTTTAGTGACTAATTCCAATTCCTGCATAGAAAAGGGCTCTTCGAGTTGTTGGGTGACTGAAGCTGGGATTCTAGAGAATAAAGACTTATGAGGGTAGACATCTCCTTGACTTGGACCAGGGGAGGATGGGAGGTTATACAGTTTGGAATAGAAGGCGTGAAAGACCTTGGCGATGTCACTAGTGCAGTGCACTACAGCGTTGGAGTGGGTTTTAATTGTCACGGCGGCCGCGGGCGCCGCTGCCCCTGCGGCCGTTCCCCTGCCTGCCGCGGGTCCGGCGCGGGCAGCGCGGGCAACCCCGACTACCTCCGTGCCCTCTGTCCCTGCGCCGGCTCGCTTACCTGGCCCCGTTCCTGTGCACGCCGCTCCCGTCCGTTCCGGCTGCCGGCTGGTCCAGATTTAAAGGGCAAGTGTCCCGTTAATTGGTCCTTTGCCGGACGCTGGTCCTATATAAGGGTTAAGCCCCCAGCACTCGCTGCCAGATCGTTGGTGTGCGTTTAGTAAGCCCGTGTACCAGTCCGTTCCGCTATGTTTCCTGACCTTGCCTGTTTGCCGCCTGCCCTGACTGTCTGCCTGTCTCTGACCACGAACCTCTGCCACCTGCCCTGACCTTCTGCCTGTCCCCGACTACGCCTTTGGATTACGATTCTGTACCACGCAGTACCCCGGCCACCACCGCAAGCAAGTCACGTTAGGGGTTACGACCTGGTAGCCTCACGCCGCAGCAAGTCCATCCCGCTTTGCGGCGGGCTCTGGTGAAAACCGAGGGCTAGTTAGATTCCGTTCCCTGGTGTGGTTTAACTATCATCGCTTGCGGTGGTCCAGCGAATCCACCGAACCCTTACAGTACGATCTGGCATGGATTCCACCAGGGTATCTCTGCCTTAACTCCGGGACGTTACGACGGCCGTCGCCCAGCAGAGCCAGCGTATCGACCAGCTCGCGGCCATGATGCAGAACCTTGTAGCCTGCCTACCTCCGCCTGCGGCTGCTGCCGTCGCGCCTGCACCAGTTGCTCCGGCAGCCTCGACTCTACCTGCTCCTGCACCGGGACCTTCTCTGCATCTGCCGCTCCCTTCTCGCTATGATGGAGACCCCAAGAAGTGCAGAGGCTTCATCAGTCAATGCTCCATCCACATCGAGATGCTGGCACATCAATTTCCTACTGAGCGGGCTAAAGTGGCCTTCATAATTAGCCTCTTAACGGGCGAAGCTCTGGCCTGGGCCACTCCGCTGTGGGACCGAGGAGATCCGCTGACGGCTAATCTGCAAGCCTTCCTCCAGGGGTTCCGAACTGTCTTTGAGGAACCTGGTCGCACCTCCTCTGCTGCTGCAGCCCTGCTTCGTCTCCGTCAGGGTGACTGCACTGTGGGACAGTACTCTGTGCAGTTCCGCACCTTAGCCTCGGACTTGGACTGGAACAATGAGGCTTTGGTGGCAACCTTCTGGCAAGGCCTCTCGGGACGTATTAAAGATGAGCTCGCGGGTCGGGACCTGCCTTCCTCACTGGACGAATTGATTCGGTTGGCCACCCGGATCGATATTCGCTTTGCTGAAAGGCAACAAGAGCTCCGCCTCCAACGCGAGCTTACTCGTCCACGCCGGCTACCTCGCTTAGCTCCTGTCTTTCAACGCCCTCCACTTCCTCCGCCAACGGTTCATGAGGACGAACCCATGCAGGTTGAAAGGGCTCATTTGACCCAGGAGGAACGCTCACAGCGACGTCTGCGGCAGTTATGTTTCTACTGTGGCGGTTCCGGCCACTTCATTGGGGACTGTCCGGTGCGCCCGGGAAACTCCCGCACCTAGGGCTCGTAGGAGAGGCAACCCTAGGTGTCAGTGCGGCCTCTCCCCGTCTGACCATTCCTGTTCTATGTGGAATTTCGCCGGACAGCACCTTTCAGGCCACCGCCTTCCTGGACTCGGGGTCCGCCGGTAACTTTATCAGCCCCGCGCTGGTGTCCCAGTACCGGCTTCCAGTGACCCCCCTGCAGAAACCCATGTTTGTCTCCTCTGTCAGTGGCGAATGCCTCAAGGATGCCATTCGGTTCTGCACTACGCCCCTCACCTTGCAGATTGGGGCGTTACATCAGGAAACAGTGAAACTCCTCGTACTGCCTCGTTCCTCTTCTGAGATCCTTCTGGGCCTTCCCTGGTTACAAGAGCATGCTCCGACCCTAGACTGGAACACAGGCGAGATTCTTCGTTGGGGCCCGGCTTGTCGCTCACGATGCCTTCTGGCATTCCGCCCTGCTCCACGGTTTGCCTCTGCGAAGCCTACGAAGTCTCTGCCAGGTCTGCCTGCTCCTTACCAGGACTTTGCTGACGTCTTTTCCGAAAGACAAGCCGAAACTCTACCCCCGCACCGCCCTATCGATTTGCAACCTGGTACTACTCCTCCCTGAGGAAGAGTTTACCCTCTCTCCGTCCCTGAGACAAAGGCGATGTCCGACTATATTCAAGAAAATCTCCACAAAGGCTTTATACGCAAGTCGTCCTCACCTGCGGGAGCCGGATTCTTCTTTGTCGAAAAGAAATATGGAACCCTCCGGCCCTGTATCGATTATCGTGGCCTGAATAAAATAACTGTAAAGAATCGATACCCCCTGCCTCTGATCTCGAAGCTATTTGACCGCCTACGTGGCGCAAAAATTTTTTCTAAGTTGGATCTTCGCGGTGCTTACAACCTGATTCGGATCCGGACAGGTGATGAGTGGAAAACAGCCTTTAACACCCGTGATGGCCACTTCGAATATCTCTTCATGCCATTTGGTCTCTGCAACGCTCCGGCTGTCTTTCAAAACTTCGTTAATGAGATCTTCCGGGATCTTCTATACGTCTGCGCCCTAGTTTATCTGGACGATATTCTAATCTATTCTCCAGACCTACACACTCACCGCCACCACGTCCGTCAGGTGCTCAGACGTCTCCGGAACCACCAACTTTATGCCAAGCTGGAGAAGTGCCTGATCGTGCGCACCTGCCCTTCTTAGGGTACATCGTGTCGGATCAAGGTCTTCAGATGGACTCCGCCAAGCTCTCAGTAGTCCTGCAGTGGCCCTGTCCGGTGGGCCTTCGGGCCATTCAGCGCTTTTTAGGCTTTGCCAATTATTACAGGAAATTTATCCCACACTTCTCCTCTCTGGTGGCTCCGATGGTAGCCGTTCACCAAGAAGGGTGCCGTTCCCATATCCTGGCCTCCCGAGGCCCAAGAGGCCTTCAAACGTCTAAAAGCTGCATTTGCTTCCACTCCTGTTCTCTCTCGTCCAGACCCTCAGCGCCCGTTTGTCTTAGAGGTCGACGCCTCCTCACTCGGTGCCGGTGCCGTTCTTCTTCAGAAGGCCTCCTCTGGGAGATTGCGGACTTGTGGATTCTTCTCCAAAACTTTCACTCCGGCTGAACGTAATTACACAATCGGGTATCGGGAACTTCTAGCCGTAAAGTTAGCCCTAGAAGAATAGCGTCACTTGCTGGAGGGGGCTCACCATCCCATAGTGATCTACACTGATCATAAGAATCTTCTATATCTACAATCTGCTCAGCGATTGAATCCGCGTCAAGCCAAGTGGTCGCTTCTCTTCTCACGTTTAAATTTTCTCCTCCACATCCGACCGTCCGAAAAAAATGTCACGGCGGACGCTCTCTCTAGATCCTCTGCCCCGGTGGGCTAGGAGCCGCCCCTGCAGCACATTCTCCCTCCGAAAACCCTTCTATCCGCAGCTCTTGTGGACTTTCAACAGTTACCTCCGGGGAAGACCTATGTCCGTCCTGCTTTACGGCCTCGAATCCTTAAATGGGGACATTCTTCTCGAACAGCTGGTCATCCTGGGATTCACAAATCCGTACAACTAATCTACAGATACTATTGGTGGCCCACTCTCTCACAGGATTTTAGTAACTTTGTTTTAGCCTGCACCTCCTGTGCCCGTAACAAAGTTCCTCGCGTCAGACCCGCGGGTCTGCATCAGCCTCTCCCAGTGCCAGAGAGACCTTGGTCCCATATTGCTATGGATTTTGTTACTGACCTGCCGGCCTCATCCGGAAACTCGGTCATCTGGGTGGTGGTTGACAGATTTTCTAAAATGGCTCATTTTGTGCCCCTGCCCGGGGCTCTCTGGCTCTCTGTGCTCAGTTACGGGTGCAGCTGGACTTCTCGTCCGCATACCACCCTCAGACCAACGGGCAGGTGGAGAGGGTCAACCAAGTCTTAGGCTCTTATCTGCGACATTTTGTGTCTGCCCGTCAGGATAACTGGTCTGACCTTCTCCCCTGGGCGGAATTCTCATATAATTCCCTAGACTCAGAGGCCGCTAAAGCCGCTCCCTTTTTTATTGTGTTTGGGTTACATCCCCGGCCGCCTCTCCCCCTAGACGTTTTGTGTCATGTTCCTGCCGTGGATGCCCAAGTACGGGACATCAAGTCACTCTGGCAGGTCACTCGTCAGGCTCTTCTTCGGGCTTCCACTCGTACTAAAGTTCAGGCCGATAGGTACCGGAGACCTCCCCCTGTATTTAAGCCAGGTGATAGGGTTTGGCTATCGGCCAAATACATCCGTTTCAAGGTACCCAGCTACAAGTTGGGCCCTAAATATTTGGGCCCTTTTGTGGTACTTCGTCAGCTTAACCCAGTCTCCTACAAGCTCCGCTTGCCTCCCACTCTGCGTGTCCCGAACGCCTTCCATGTCTCGCTCCTCAAGCCTGTGGTGCTGAATCGCTTCTACCGGGGATCGGTCTCGCCTTCGCCTGTGGCCAACTCTGATAACATCTTTGAGGTCAAGGAGGTGCTGGCGCAGAAGACAGTGAGGGGGAAGCGGTTCTTTCTCATTGACTGGAAGGAGCCAGAGGAGCGTTCGTGAGAACCTGAAGGCAACCTGTCACCTGATCTCCTTGCTAGGTTCAAAAAAAAGAGGGGGAGACCTAAGGGGGGGGGGTAAGCAAGTCACGTCAGGGGTAACGACCGGGTAGCCTCACGCCGCAGCAAGTCCATCCCGTTTTTGCGGTGGGCTCTGGTGAAAACCGGGGGCTACTTGATTCCATTCCCTGGCGTGGCTTAACTATCATCGCTTGCGGTGGTCCAGCGAATCCACCGAACCCTAACATTAATGGAGGGAATGTGAGATTGCGCTACTTAGGAGCGAAGAGCTCTGACCAACATCCTGCCGCACTTATTGCCATACTCATAGAATTTACTTTGGCAACATTGGTTCATACTGCCACAGGATGTCTCTAGAAGTCTTCTAGCTGCCAAATGGGTATTATGTAATTCCCTAAGAACTGAGGAGGAGAGGGCGCCTTTGTGTGTAAGTTCCAAAGAAGTAACTTTGGAGAGTGCAGACTTAAGAGCGGCTGCTTTGTCTTTTTTGATTCTAGAGCCATGTTTGATCAAAACTTAAGGGTTTCCCACTGAGATACAGGTGAGGAGGGATCATTAGCATGGTATTCCAAGAATTGTGAGATAGTCTTAGTAACATCTGCAGCACAATAATAGGGATTCATTTAGTTTACAATTCCACACAGTTTCTAAGACCGTGGAGAATTGAAGTAAGCAAAAGATAGGTGCATAATCAGACCACAAGATGTTACCAATAGAGGAAGAAACTAGTAGGGGAAGAGCGGAATATTGCACCATTGTCATGGGGGCTGGCGCGGGCGCCGCTGCCCCCCGCGGCCGCCCCCTGCCCACAGGGGTCCGGCGCGGGTGCCGCGGCTGCCTGCGACCATCCCCTGCTGCACGGGCACCGGCTCACTTACCCGTCCACGCTCCTGTGTATGCTGATCCTGCCTGTCCCGACCGCCGTGCGCGTACACGCTGCCTAGGGCGCGCGTGCGACGGCTGGTCTGGATTTAAAGGGCCAGCGTCCCGATAATTGGTCTTTTGGCGGGCGCGGGTCCGATTTAAGGAATACACCCCCAGCACTCTTTGCCAGTTCGTTGGTGTGCGTTACCTAGTCTTGAGAGTGTTGGAAAGTCCTGTCTGATTATCCGTGTACCAGTCCGTTCCACTACGTTTCCTGACCTTGCCTATTTGCCGCCTGCCCTGACCGTCTGCCTGTCTCTGACCACGAACCTCTGCCACCTGACCTGACCTCCTGCCTGTCCCCGACTATGTCTCCGGATCACGATTCTGTACCACGCATTACCCCGGCCGCGATCGCAAGCAAGTAACGTCAGGGTTAGCGACCTGGTAGCCTCACGCCGCAGCAAGTCCATCCTGCTTTGCGGCGGGCTCTGGTGAATACCGGGGGCTACTTAGACTCCGCTCCCTGGCGTGGCTTACACCATCGCTTGTGGTGGTCCAGCGAATCCACCATACCTGTCACAGTATGAACTGGACATGGATTCCGCCAGGGTACCCTTGCCCGTTCTCCGGGACGTCACGACGGCTGTCACCCAGCAGAGCCAGTGTATTGACCAGCTCGCGGCCATGATGCAGAACCTCGCGGCCCATCTACCTCTGCCTGCAGCTGCCGCCTCCACGCCAGCACCAGTTGCTCCTGCCGCCATGGCTCTTCCTGTTCCTGCACCGGGACCTTCTCTGCATCTGCTGCTCCCTTCACGCTATGATGGAGACCCCAAGAAGTGTCGTGGCTTCATCAGTCAATTCTCCATCCACATCGAGATGATGGGGCATCAATTCCTTACTGAGCGGGCTAAGGTGGCCTTTATAATTACGCAATATCGTAGAAAGGATGATACAGCGGTGCCAAAGAAGATGTAGCAAAATTTCTTTATTTGAGTCCATAAAAAGTAACAAGCAACCAGATGGCAGCACAAACAAAAAAAAAAACCTAAAAATTCCGATGCGTTTCGGGTGGAAAACCACCCTTAATCATGGCATATATGCAGTGTCAAAACAGACCATTTATATACCCTTACAAATACTGTGCCAAGTAAGCTCACCTGCTGCGTCGGCTTTCCTCCTCCCGAGAGCAGCGCACGGGCTTCCGGAGCGCCACCGGAAACACGTGAGCGGCAAGCCGGGCAACAGCCCGAACACAACCAAAAGGTGTCCAGGAAGTGACATACTCGTTGACATGACAACAGAGGACGCCACCTGGACCTGTCACACAGAGATCCGGCACCCGCAAAATGAAAGAGGGCGCCGTGGTGACGAAAGGTGAGTAAACGGAGGAGAGAGAACGGACGGAAGCAGCGTGAGTACCATAAAAACAACAACAATTAAAACCCAGGGTAAATTAGAATGCAAGGAAAAAGGCAACATAATGCATGTATTTAAATGTGACTAAAGACATTCAGATGTTAGATCGGAATGGTAATACTATATTGATAAGTGATACCAGAATATTCATAAGGCTGTATACCATCCTACATCAAACCAAGAATAACATACAGCATGGACAGTACAGAGATGAGTGCAGTGTGACCACTAACGTTGAAAAACTTAATAGTGAAACATCCACTCTTTTTTAGAATTTAATCCCGCAGGAGCAGCAGTATCTAAAACAAAAATCCAATACGCCTCCTTATCGTGTAGTATATCCCCACCCCGCTTTGGTTTACTGACCCTATCTATGCCCATGATTTTCAATTTATTATAATTACCTCCTTGTGCCTCCCTGAAATGTATAGAAAGATGGGACCTGTTCCGAATCGACGTAGGGAGTTTGCCTACGTCTACACCCCTGATAATCCTTTTCTTGCCCATTTGCGTTGGTATGGCAGGTACATCGACGACCTCCTATTTATTTGGGGGGGGCGATGTATCTGCCATACCTTCGTTTCTCTTTTATCTCAATAATAACTTCTGCAATCTACAATTCATTCCACAGATTGGGGAGAACAGTATTACATTTTTAGATTTGACACTTACGGGCAGGACAGGTCAGAACATTATCACTAAGACTCACCGCAAAGTAACGGCAGGAAATACCATACTACATTATCGAAGTTATCATCCAAAACACACACATAGGTCTATTCCTGTCGGGGAAATGATCCGATCCATGCGTAATTGTAGTTCCTCTAGTGATTTTGAGACAGAACGGGATGCCATCTGTGGTAGGCTCAACAGAAGGGGCTATCCATCTTGGACCCTAAACCGGGCCTCTAATATTGTCAAAAATAAAACTAGGAGCCAGTTGCTTTTTCATAGAAAGCAGAAGAGAGCTAATAACAACAACAATATTTTGGTATTGGATTACAATACCCAATTTAAAAAAATTAAAAATATAGTTCTCAAACATTTACCTATATTACGGGAAGATTCCATCTTAGACGAAATCCTTGCTGATGGACTTCATGTGGTCACTCGTAGACCTCGGACGCTTGGTAATTTATTATCGTCCAATTCAGGCACCTTTACTAAAGCTAAAAGCAATTGGCTTAAATTAGAGGGGTTTTACAGGTGCGGCTCTAGTCCTTGTAGGGTCTGCGGTTTTGTTAATAGTGGCAAGGTTTTCTATAACAGTTCACACACCAAATCGTACACTATCCGTAATTACATTAATTGCAAATCTCACCATGTTGTATATTTGGCCACTTGTACGGAGTGCAAGCTCCAATATGTGGGTAGAAACCCCACAAGGGGGTTTGAAGACTCGCATTCTTGAGCACCTTAATGATATCACCAATACAGCGATTCGGAACAGGTCCCATCTTTCTATACATTTCAGGGAGGCACATGGAGGTAATTATAATAAATTGAAAATCATGGGCATAGATAGGGTCAGTAAACCAAAGCGGGGTGGGGATATAAATCATATGCTACACGATAAGGAGGCGGATTGGATTTTTGTTTTAGATACTGCTGCTCCTGCGGGATTAAAGTCTAAAAAAGAGTGGATGTTTCACTATTAAGTTTTTCAACGTTAGTGGTCACACTGCACTCATCTCTGTACTGTCCATGCTGTATTTTAAATCTTGGTTTGATGTAGGATGGTATACAGCCTTATGAATATTCTGGTATCACTTATCAATATAGTATTACCATTCCGATCTAACATCTGAATGTCTTTAGTCACATTTAAATACATGCATTATGTTGCCTTTTTCCTTGCATTCTAATTTACCCGGGGTTTTTTAATTTTTGGGTTGTTTTTATGGTACTCACGCTGCTTTCCCTCCATTCTATCTCCTTCCGTTTCTCCCTTTGGGCACCACGGGCCCTCTTTCATTTTGCGGGTGCCCGGGTCGTGTGACAGGTCGAGGGTGGGTCCTCTGTTGTCATGTCAAGAGTATGTCACTAATGGACACCTTTTTGGTTTTGTTCGGGCTGTTCCCGCTTGCCGCTCATGTTTCCGGGCGTTCGGAAGCCCGTGGCTGCTCCTCGGGAGGGGAAAGCCGCGCAGCAGGTAAGCTTACTTGGCAAGTATTTGTAAGGGTATATAAACGGTCTGTTTTTAAATGAATATATTGCCATGTTAAGGTGGTTTTTCCCCCCAAACGCGTCGGCGTTTTAGTTTTTTTTGTTTGTGCTACCATCTGGTTGCTTGTTTACTTTTTATGGACTCAATAAAGACGTTTTGCTACATCTTCTTTGGCACCGCTGTATCATCCTTTCCACGATATTGCGCATTGACACGGTTTGCCTTGGCCGGGATACGTGCGGAGGACGCCCCAGGATTTGGTGAGCTGGTTAATTTCTTCTCTTGTTGGCCTTTATAATTAGCCTCTTGTCGGGAGAAGCCTTGGCCTAGGCCACTCCGCTATGGGACCAAGGGATCATTGAGGGCGAATCTACAAGCCTTTCTCCAGGGGTTCCGCACCGTCTTTGAGAAACCTGGCCGCACCTCCTCCGCTGCCGCAGCTCTGCTCCATCTCCGTCAGGGGGACTCTACCGTGGGTCAGTATCTGTGCATTCCGCCCCTCGCCTCTGAGTTGGACTGGAATATAAGGCATTGGTGGCAACCTTCTGGCAAGGCCTTTCGGGCCATATTAAAGATGAACTCGCTGGTCAGGACCTGCCTTCTGCCCTGGACGAACTGATTCGGTTGGTCTCCTTAATTGATATTGTTTGCGGAGAGACAACAAGAGCTCCGCCTTCAACGGGAGGTCGCCCGTCCACGCCGGCTACCTCATCTGGCTCCCGTCTTCCAACGTCCTCCACTTCCTCCGCCAAGGGTTCCGGAGGACGGACCCATGCAGGTCGAGAGAGCCCACCTGACCAAAGAAGAACGCTCGCAGCGTCGTCTGAGGCAGCTATGATTCTACTGTGGCGGTTCTGGCCACTTCATTGGGGACTGTCCGGTGCATCCGGGAAACTCTTGCACCTTAGGGCTCGCAGGAGAGGCATCTCTAGGTGTCGGTGCAGCCTCTCTCCGTCTGACCATTCCCGTACTCTGTGGAATTTCGCCAGACAGCACCTTTCAAGCCACCGCCTTCCTTGATCCGGGGTCCGCTGGAAATTTTGTTAGCCAAGCTCTGGTCTACAAATTTCGTCTCCCTGTGACCCCTCTGCAGAAACCCATGTTTATTTCCTCCGTCAGTGGCGAATGCCTAAAGGACGCTATTCGGTTCTGCGCGGCGCCCCTCACTTTGCGGATAGGCGCCCTACACAAGGAGACTCTGAAACTGCTGGTTCTGCCTCACTCCTCTTCGAAAATCCCCCTGGGCCTTCCTTGGTTGCAAGACCATGCTCCGACCTTGGACTGAAACACGGGCGAAATTATCCATTAGGGCCCCGCGTGCCACTCACGATGCCTTCCGGTTTTCCGTTCTGCTCTTGGGCCCGCCTCTGTAAAGTCTGCGAAGCCTCTGTCGGGTCTGCCCACTCCGTACCAGGATTTTGCCAACGTCTTTTCTGAAAGGCAGGCCGAAACTCTGCACCTGCACCGGCCGTTTGAATGTCCTATTGACTTGCAACCCGGTAGTACTCCTCCCCGAGGCAGAGTCTATCCTCTTTCTCTTCCGGAGACTAATGCTATGTCGGAGTATATCCAGGAGAACCTCCGTAAGGGCTTCATACGCAAGTCTACCTCGCCTGCGGGGGCCGGCTTCTTCTTCGTTGAAAAGAAAGATGGTACTCTACGACCCTGTATCGATTATCGGGGGCTTAATAAAATTACTATATAAAATCGATATCCCCTGCCTCTGATCTCGGAGCTGTTCGATCGCCTTCGTGGCGCAAAAATTTTTTTCCAAGTGTGACTTACGGGGAGCATACAACCTGATTCGTATCCGTGAAGGTGACGAGTGGAAGACGGCCTTTAATACCATAGATGGTCATTTTGAATATCTGGTCATGCCGTTTGGCCTCTGCAACGCTCCGGCGGTGTTCCAGAATTTCGTCAATGAGATCTTCCGCGCATCCTCTACGTCTTGTGTTATCGTTTAACTAGATGACATCCTAATTTTCTCCCCAGATCTAGAGACTCAACGCCACCACATCCGCCAGGTGCTCAAACGGCTCCGGGAAACCCCCAGTTATATGCCAAACTGGGAGAAATGCCTTTTTTGAACGCACCTCATTGCCCTTTCCCGAGGTACATCGTCTCGGATCAGGGTCTCCAGATGGATCCCTCTAAGCTGTCTGCAATTTTACAGTGGCCTCGACCAGTGGGCCTTCGTGCTATCCAACGTTTTCTGGGGTTCGCGAATTATTACAGACAGTTTATTCCGCACTTCTCCATATTCATTTTAATAAAGCTGCAGGCTCTATGGTCAGCCCACTATCCCTCCTGCAGTTTCGCCTCACACCTTCCCCATTGAAGATTCACTCTTACAGGTCACGGCTAGCCACCTAATTCATTACGTCACAATGGGAGCATCCTGTATGGTTTTTCCCACATAGATCTTGGGGCAGGGGCATCCCTGTATCTTGTAATGATGATAGGTATTGATCACGTGAGGCCACGGTTTCTATTTAACAAATTGGGATGTATGTATATTGCTTCTGTGCATGGAGGGGTCTGTTGGCAGCTGAATCGTGTGGTATGTGCGCTCGCGTTGTTGTGGCGAGATGCAGCCCGGGAGTAGATTACTACCTATTCATGTATATATTCATCTATGTATAGATTTATTGTTTCTGCTCGCTGCGTTGATTTTGTGCTAACTTTAAATACAATATATGGAGTATAGTGGTATGCAGATGCAATAGCGTTTGAAGATACTAATGTTTTTGCATGCTCCCATATTTTTGCATGCTCCCATTGTGACGTAATGAATTAGGTGGCTAGCCGTGACCTGTAAGAGTGAATCTTCAATGGGGAAGGTGTGAGGCGAAACTGCAGGAGGGAGGGTGGGCTAACCATAGAGCCTGCAGCTTTATTAAAATGAATATGAATATTACATGTAAAAGAGAAGTGGTTTATGGAAATAGTCTGAGAAAATAGTGTACATTACAATAGAACATGTATTTAACAAGGCTTGCAGCTTCATTAAAATTAATATGTATATTAGATATAGAGGAGAAGTGCTTTATGGGAAGATAATATGACAATAGTGTACAGTACAATGGAATTTACATTCCCAAATAAATATGCATATTAGACAGGGAAAGAGAAGGATCTTATGGAGTTGATAAAGCTGATAGTGTGCTGTGGAATGTAAAACCTTTTTCTGCTTAGTCCGTTCTAGGTGAGCAACGCATAAAAATTTAATGAAGAGAGAAATGAGACGGAAGCCCATCACAGTAGGGCTGAGTTGTGTGTTGGTGCAGTGCGTTGGCGCGGGCAGTACGGTAAGATGGGGCGCAAGACCGTCATGGAGATGGCGAATTTGTCTGAGGATTGTTGGTTTATGGGAGCATGGTGGCAGCTTTAGCAGCACATACTATGAGTGTGCGGCAGGAGAGCGGAAGGGGGAGTTGGGTTTATGTGGAATCTCTGATGGCTAATTGGTGAGCACCCGAATAGGGTGTGTACCTAACATGATATAAAAGGAAGTGAGCTTTGACCACAAAGTGATCGGACCTCTAACCCCAGATGAAAACTAGGTTAGCTGGCGAAACATGTCGGGGAGGTCCGATATGACGTTTTTAAATTGTATTTCTCACCCCTGTCTACGTGTACCTGCTGCAGGGGTGTCACAAGGGGCCTTATTTGTTTTGTGCCCGTGAGATTAGGGACGACTGCCCAAGTTAGTAGGTTTTTGGGATCCCTTACTGGACCCTAGTTTTTTGGGCGTATATATAAGGTTTTCCGGGTTTAAAGGGGGGGGGGCTCCACCAGACGGGTTGGGGAAAAAAAAAAGGGGGGGCTTTTCCCTTTCCTTCAAAGAAAAAAGGGTTTAAATGAAAAGGTTAAAAATTTCAATTTTTTAAAAATAGTGTGTAAAAGAGGTTAAGAGTTATGCAAAAAAAAAGTTATTTTTTTAGTGTTTTCCCAGAAAGAGAAACTGATAGAGTTTAATTTTTCCCCTATGGCAAAAAGAAAAATTTTAGTGATCAAAAGTTTTTTCCCCGTTCTCTTGCGAGTTTCCCCCCATTTTTTGGTTTCCAAAGCGAAACAAATTTCCCCCGCCTCTGTTTGCCTCCCCCGGTCCCCAGAAAAGTTTTTGGCCCCAAAGCCTTTGGACTTCGTTCCCGACCCCCCGGCCCCCCCCGGGTTTCCCCGGGAAAATTTGGGGGGGGTGACCAAACGGGTTTTCTATAAGATGGCTCATTTTGTTCCTCTGCCCGGGGTACCCTCCGTTGGCCCGGCACTTTTTCCGTCACATTTTTCGGCTACATGGGCTCCCCTTGCATATCGTCTTTTATAGGGGGGCCCAAAGTTTGTGGGCTAAATTCCCTTTCAGGCCCCCTGTGTGTTCCCGTTTTTTCAGGTTCAGCCCGCCCACATGGGGGACGGTGCGGGTGCCGCGGGTGCTTCCGACCATCCCCCTGCTGCCCCCGGGGCCGGGTCACTTTCCCCCATGCTCCGTTTACGCTGATCCTGCCTGTCCCATCCCCGCGCGGTACCCGCTGCCTAGGGCGCGCGTAACGGCTGGTCTGGATTTAAAGGGCCCAGCCCCCGGTAATTGGCTTTTGGGGGGGTTTTGGTCCTATTTAAGGAATCGCCCCAGCCCCTTCTGCCATTTTCTTGGGTGCTTACCTAGTTTTAAAGGTGTTGGAAAGCCCGTCTTTTACCCGTGTACCAGTCCGTTCCGTACGTTTCCGACCTGCTTTTTCCGCCTCCCGACCTCTGCCTGTCTCTGACCACAACCCTGCCCCCTGCCCTCACCCCTGCCTTTCCCCGACTACTCCCGGATCACGATTCTGTACCACGCATTCCCCGGCCGCCATCGCAACAAGTCACTCAGGGGTAGCGCCCTGGCCCTACACCGCAGCAAGTCCATCCCGCTTTGGGGCGAGCTTGGTGAATCCCGGGGGGCATTTAGACCCACCCCCTGGCGTGGCTTCACATCGCTTGCGGGGGTTTCCGCAAATCACCATACCCGTCACAACCATTATATAGTCTATGCGACTGTAAGGTCCATGAGGAGAAGAGTAAAAAGAGTGGACCCTGTCTGATGGATGCTGAATCACAGAGTTGAAACTGAAGGAGCACTCTTTTAATACTAGCATATGACAGGGCCGATTTCCCTGACGAATTATCCAGGGTGGGGTCCAATGTAGTGTTAAAATCTCTGCAGAGCACTATAGTCCCTTGGACAGGAGATCAAATTTGTAGAAGGGATTAAAAAAAAGGGGTTTTAACTGTGTTGGTGCATAACTTTTACAAACCCGTCCCCAATCGGAGGACCAAATGATATATCTCCCTTTGGTCGTGGCGCAACTGTGCACCTGATGTGCCAGCGCGTGGTGGACAGCTATAGCGACTCCCCTGGATCTGGACTGGTGAAAGTTGGCGAAATGCCATGAGGTGTAATGCCTGTGTTTAAAGGCCGGAGTTTGTCCTACCTTGAAATTAGTTTCCTGAAAACAGGCGACATGAACCTTGCGGCGATGAAGGTGGTATAAGACCTGTGCCTATTTCTCGGGAGTATTCAGGCCTTTCACATTGAATGAAGTAATATTAAGTGTCTCCATGTGGACGACTTAGTCAAGGACCGCTGCCTGCAAACTAAATCAAGTTCCCAAGCCCACTGCGACCTGAGTGTAGGGAAAGGGAGAAAAAGAGAATAAAAAGGTGGGGAGGGGAGTGAGGACAAACAAAGAACAAAGGAAAACAAGACAAAGGGAGTTGACAAATAAATCAAAAGCAGACACCACATGTCTGAAAATTATCTAAAAAAACCATAGTTGTGAACAGAGTCCTGCTCTACAAGGCGCACCCGTGATAACTCCCCTATTTGGGGGGAACATGGTACTAAACAGGTAAAGGGAAAAACCCCCGTTATTATGAAAAAAAAAAAAAACCCGCAGTAAAGAAAAACAGTGCAATAGGGGAAGAAATGACCTTGTTTGTCCAGGGTTAGAAAGACCCACACATGTGAAACATAAAGTACAAAAAAAAAAATGGTTCCATGCAACAAACAAACCCTGCGTCCATTAATATTTTAAGATGACATGGGAGGAGAGTTGGGCGGAGTGTGTGGTCCTGGACCCCTGGCCCGAGTGCCTCTATTTCGCTGTTCCTGGAGAGACACATTGTTTGGAGAAGAGGGGACAATTGGTAAAAGTCTCTTCCGTTGGGACAGGTTGGAAGAGGAGGGAGACAACAAGGTTGACCAGTCAGGAAGAACAAGTTCCTTGATTTTAAGAGACTGCAGGACTGGAGGAACGTCCTTAAGTGAACGGGATGATTTAAAAATTTGTTTATCCCAAAGGGGGACGTGAAAGGGCCAAAAGGGGGAACCCAGTAAAGGGGAAGTTTGGGGGGTGAATGCTGACCAAAATCCTGGAGGGAAGCCAAGCTGGTAGTCGTCTGGACCTGTGTCTGATCAAGCTCCTCCACCTTGGAATGTAGGGATGATATTTCTGTTTGTAAAAAATAAAATTCTTGTTTACACTCCTCAACCATTTGCTTGGCTAAGGAAGTGATATCCGCTCTGGAGGGGAGTAATTATAGAAGTAATCGCAGGTCCACCAGTGTGGCCGGTCTATCAAACTTCAGCGGGGTGGGGGGACCCCCAAAATAGGGAAAGGGTTTCATTAAACCCGCAAAGGGCGGTTTTATTAAACCAAACAAAAAAGATGGAGTGCCCTTTAAAGGTTTAAAACTAGGGGTGCTGGCCCGGGCGTAAGGGTAAAAAGATTTTGGGCAAAATGTCCTAAAGGTGATAAAAGTTGCTGTTTGTGACTGTGCGTGAGACATACTTGCAATGAGTTAGGCAAGGATGGAGCCTGATTGCGAGTTGGCGAGGGCACCCCCAAAAGGAGCCTGTCGGGCCACTGCGGGGAGTTTTGTCGAAAGGGTGAGTTTGTTGAAGGTTCCTCGGGTGCACCTGGGAAAAACTTGGGCTCCCCCCTGGCCCTTTTCAATTTGAGGGGACCCCCCTCCCCCGAGGGTTAAAGGCAGGGTAGTTGGTGGGTCCTTTACCAAGGGCCCCCAAAACAGCTTTAACATAGGGGGGGCAGGGCCGTTACAGTAGCCCCTGGGCTTTTATACTCCGGCTTTTTTTGGTTGGGGAAACTTGATACTTTCACTTTAAAGGTTCTTGGGTGAGGAACAAACTGGGAAGGGGGAAAAACTGACAGGGGCGATCACTTTGCCGTTTCCAAGGAGGTCGCAGAGCACGGAAAATGCCTGTTTTCTGCTCTGGGATCAAGGCTGCGGTAAGACGCGGCCTCTTGGGCTGGAGTCCCGGTCACACAGGAAGTGCCGCTGATGATGTCGGCGGGGTTGGGCCACGGCGACAGCCCACTACCACCATCTTCTGAGATCAGACAGGGAGGGCCCGGGGTTGGGGCGGAAGTTGTCCTGGGTTTCTGGGTTTTAGGACACTCGGCCACGGGCTCTGCTGGGTCAGCCCTCTCGCGGGTGTGGGCAGGTAAGCCACGAGGCGGCAGCAATCTTGCGACTCTTACGCCTCTAATGCCGCGGGCAATATGAGCGGCTGTGGGAGGGGGGAGAAAATTAAAACCCCCATGGCTTCCCCGGTTTGGGGCAAGAACATTAAGGGGAATTTGGCTTTGCTTTTTGGTTTTTTTTCACCCCTTTTTAAAAAGGTTTAAAAAAGCCAGAAAAAGTAGTTGGTGGGCGAGGACCCCTGGGCACGTCCCCCACACCAAACCCAAACAAAGCCACACCCCCCCAGGTAAATAATTTTTTAATAAGAATGAATTATAAAGTTTAATATAATACAGATGTGAGCTCTATAACAAATAAAAAGATTGCCCCAGAGAATCCCTTTAAGCGTGACAGGCTTCAGTCTAAAAGCAAAGCTATGACAAAGATAATTGACTCCAATTAACTTTCCCCGAATTTATTTCCAAGCTTTTTCCACCCGCTTCCCCCCCACACCAATTTTCTGACTCTGTTCTGTGTCTGAGATGTCCCTAATAAATGTCTCTAAATAAAACCTGAGAATAAACATCTCTGACCATTGACCAAGGGCATTGCTAGGGTCGTAAAACATCCAGGGCATGTGACCTCTGTGTTGCGTTTTGCACAGTAGGGCTCGGGCAAAGCAATTTTTTTCCCGCACATGAACTGCGGAGTGGTTTTTTGGATAAAAAAGGAATTTTTTTTTTTTCCCGTCAATAATTTTTCACATTTTTAAAAAGGTTTTTTTTACCAAATTACCTCAACAGTAAAACTGTATAAAGAAAAGCGCGCTGACAAATTTTTCCTCTTTAAAAAGGGATTGATTAGGGATGGGAAAAGTAAACCTCTAAAAAAATACAGTCAAATTTTTATAAATTTACTTTGGGGCAAAATAAAACATATGTATTATGTCAAATGAATTTAAAAAAAAACAAAAAAGTACCAAAAACCATCAATTTCAAAAAAAATGGCTAAAAACCAAATTTAAAACTGCTACACCCCCACCACATAGGGCTGCAACTAAAGGGCAATGCTGCTGCCCATTAAAAAATGGGGACCAAGTCCCCCAAAGGGGCAGTTTTCCCAAAATTTTTAAAAAAGAATGGGCCCTTTTGCGCAATTTTCAGGGAAGGGAAAGACGCCTGAAACAAGCTGACAAGTTTTTTTCTACCGGGTTTGTTCAGAGGTTGGGGGTACCCTTTAAAATTCCCTACTCCCTTACTTTTACATTTTGATTACAATTTGCAATAGTTTAAATAGTTTAATCATCATACAGTACAATTGGTTACTTCTTAATAAACAATTTTTTTTAATATGTAAACACTGACCTTTACATTATCTTTGTTTTGCATTGCTAATAATTAATTTATAGCATATCACCTGGTTAATCAACAGTCTTATTAAAGTTTTAAACAGAAAAGAAAATTTTTATCTAGTCGATTTATTTTATAAAAACAGGTTGTTTATTGTTGGGAGTGGCTAAAGAATCTGGAGGACTTTTTTGTTAATGGTCCTAGAATGGAGTGTTACAGCAATCATCCAACATCCCAGTCATCCCAGAAATTCGAGAGACTAAAGCCAACCAGTAAGGGAATAGGTGGGCTAAATACCTTGGGAAACTCTTAGGTCTGTTGGAAATTATTAACAATTTAATTTAACACTGAAGAACTAAGAAATGTTTATTATTCTTAATTTGTAAAGGCCCCAAGCGCTTTGACAGAAAATTCAGGAGAAAATGTCTAATTGCAGAAATTAAAACTTGGGGTGACATGTTGAACCCGCAGTGGGGCGCACCTTTTCGCCGTTTTCCCGGTGAAATTTGCCCCTTATTTATGTCGGCGCGGGGGTGTGCTCTACTCTATGTAAACCCGCCGCGCCCTCCCCAGTGGGGGACTGGCGGAAAGGTGTTCAAAAATATGGGGGTAAAGAAAAAAAATTATTTCAATAAAAATCATGTTTATTTCGATTTTCGTTAGCCAAGGATGATAGTATGGGTTAACAAAAATAAAGAAATAAACATGATTTTTTTAAATTATATTTTTTTTTCTTTACCCCCCTATTATTGATCATTTTATATAACATCGGTACAACTTCGTATCTTATATTTGATTTCGGCCATGTACATTTTTTTTTACAGATTGCAAAGAAAACCCCCAAAAAGGGGTCGCTCGTCCCATTTGGGCCAAAATAACCGCCCTTTTTAAAATTAGCCAATCACAAACAGAGCTCGCTTACATTTCTTTTCCCCCTAAAAAATCTATGAGAAAGTAGCTCGCGCTTGATTGGGCGGATAGCCAAGCCCCCGCTAGCTCAAACCCCCTCCTCTTTTCGCCTTTTTCTGTTTTTTAAACTGTCCCCCTTTGAATATGATTGGTCAATATTTTCCATAGATTAGAAGGGTCCCCGTCGCTCCCATTCGATTGGTCAATACTCCCCCCATAGGTTTAAAAGGGGCCCCGTGTCCTATTTGTTGGGGTTTTATGCCGGGCCATGGGAAAAGCTTAAAAAATTTGAATTTTCTGTATTTTCCCGCAATTTTCTATATTCAATTCCAGTATTGCCCCTTTCGGCGACAAATGTGTTGTTGGGTTTAATTGATTTATGTTTTAGAAGGTTTCACTCTTTTCAGTAAAATTTTACACTTAATAAAAATTTTTTTTAATATACTCTATGCCCCACGGCGTGAAGGGCCAGAATTCATTGCCCCCCATCCTCAATAGCTACAAAAGGAGAAAGTAGCTCTTTGAGCTACGTTTTTTAAACTGCCGCCCCTTTTTAATTGATTGGTCATATTTTCCAAGATTTGAAGGGTACTGTCGCTCCTATTCTGATTGGTCAAACTCCTCCATAGGTTAGAATGGGCCCGTACTCCTTTCTGATTGGCGGTTTATGCCGACCAAACAGAAGGGCTTGCAGAATTTGAATTACTGTATTTCCGGGGAATTCTCTATATACAATTCCTTTGTACGCAAGTCTCGGCGACAAACGCGTTGTTAGGGATTTGATTGATTTATGTTTATAGAAGGTTTCAGCTCTTTTTTTTTTTAACTGTCCCGCCTTTGAATTTGATTGGTCTATATTTCTCCATAGGTTTTAAGGGGTTCACGCCCCTCCTATTCTGATGGCCCGGTTTTAAATTTGCCGACCAGGGAAACGCTTTCAAGAATTTGAATTACTGAAATTTTTCCCGGCAATTTCCAAGATCCTAATTCTTGATGTTTTGCCTGTTCGGTTTTTGGAAAGTTTTTTTTTTTTTTTTTTTGAGGTTTGAGCTCTTTTTTGATAATTTTTGAGCCTTTAAAAAGGGCCCCTTTTTTGGAATCATATTCCATCCCGCACAAAAGCTGACGCTGGTTTTTGTTTTGCGTTTTCTATGCTTCCCCTCTCATGTTCCGTCTTGCTTCACTTCGCCTCCGCCGGAGCTTTTAGCCCAAAAATAAACCAGGTTGCCTATCGGAGCGGGGCGGAGCGCTGCAATGCGCCGCCCCTTGCCGACTGCGTGTACATGCCTCGGGAGTTTTTTAGTGTGCCCGGGCGCCCTCCCGAAAAGCCTTACACCGCGCCCATTGCAACCCCTATGGGGGGAGCTAAAAGGGCGAACGCTGCGCCTAACACTGCACCCCTGCCCCCGACGGGGATTCGGGCGGGGAGGCGCGGGTTTTTAAAAAAACGCCAAAAAAAAAAAAAAAGCCCGTTATAAAAATGTCGCCCTTAGGAAAAAAAAAAGTCACTTAATCCTATATTTTTTTGACAATAAATTTTGTAATAAGGCTCTGCAACAGAAAGTTATTACAGTGCAGTTACAGTCAGTGACTCACAGCTGACGTCTTCTCTGGCGATTCGTTCCCTTCCCCTTAATTAATACCCCAAAAAATGTACTCCAGTGTTTCATTCCTGCTTAGACTACTGCTATATCCTTCTCTGAAGCCTACCGTATAGTACCCTTGCTTCCCTTCAAACCATCCCCAATTTCACTACCCATTTGATCCACCTCAAAACTCCTCTGCCTCTCCCCTCTGCCAATCCCTTCATTGTCTAGCCATTGCCATTGCCCATGAAATTTAGTTCCAGATACTAACCATGTTCTACAAGGCTCTGCATAACCTCTCCCCTCCATATATTTGGGCCTTTATTTCCTCACATGACCTTCTTCTCTGTTGTCCTTTTTTCAACTATTTACACAACTGTCTCCAAGAATTCTACCCCATGTACATCCCCCATACTCTGGAACTCATTACTTCAACACATCATGCTCTCCTCCACTTTTTATTGGCCTCAAAACCAACCTGAAAATCCATTGCTTTAAAATAAATAATAAATAATAATAAATTAGGTAGGCATATAGGTACCTCAGTTGGTAGTGATATTTATATCCCTATTAAGAAGGGATATAAGTGCAGCCAATAAGGAGGTATATAGGCAAAATGTGATTGGCCATGCAATAACCTCTGTGCCTAGGTTGTTAACTAGGCTGACAAGTAACTACTCCACTAACAGGCTCCTGGTGTTCAATTCGGACAGCTAATCTGCCCCAAAGGTTACTTGAGGTGGTTGCATAGCAACTACCTCCCAAGGGATCTAAAAAGAAAGCAGAGGACAAAATGGCAGGATAATTCCTGTCATCTCTATCAACACAGTTAGTACCACCCATTTGTTTGAACTACAAAATAAGTGATGCTTTCAGTGCCTCTACTCTCCTCTTTCCCCTCCACACATATGGTAACAGTGATATACTCAGTAATAGTGCATCCATTGTGCCCTCACACGGTAATAATGCTCCTGTTTATGTTCCTGTTCAGTAATAACACCCCTTTTAGCCCAGCACAGAAATAATGCAACAGAAAGTTCAAACAGTACTCACTAAGAGACTCTAATCTATGCGGTCGTATTATGAAGCAAAACATGTATTCACCATAGTGAAAATAAGTGAAGGCATATGAATAAAATTATCCAATTTAGTTGAAAAAATATTTAAAAGCCAAATCCATAACAACAGGCATAAAATTAGTCACATTCTAACAAAAAGTCTACCTAACCGCTAATGCACGCTTCTTGTTCCTGCTCAATAATGCATACTTCTTATTCCCTTGTGATCTCACTCAGTAATAATGTCCCTTTTATGCTCCTGATCAGTAATAATCCCTCTTTATCCCCCATTCAGTAATAAAACAACATGCTGCATTATGTTGCATATTATACCTGAGTCCCATACATTCAGATTCCTGTACATTCAATTCATTTATGATGTTTTTTGTCCTAAGCTGTGTGGCCCTAACTTTTGTGTACAGCTGTATACTTTGAATAGACATTCCAGAACATCCATGCAGAATTAAATGACCACTACCTGGAAATTTACAGTCTACTCATGGTTGTCATCTAGTTAAGGACCAAGCCAATGTTTGGAAATCTGGTATGTGAGAGTATATCAAGGATTATTCCCTGTAGTTGTTTTTTACATTCACGTAATTCTGACATATATTTTTGTACAAGCAAAAAACAACTACGAAAATACACCTCAAATTTTATTGCACTGGTTGTTTTATGTTAAGAAATATCCCCAAAGTGGTCCTAATTTATTTACTTTACACATGCCTAGGTCTTAAATGGAGGAAGCAAAGGGCTTTATTTAGGCATAAATAAATTTTAGAAACCATTCTATTCTCGCAAAGAAAATGAACAGAAACACACTATAAGTGATCTTATTTTTTAAGCCACACTACATAAAGTATTTATTTATTGTTAAAATACTTAGACCCTTTGTACTTTGTTACAGAATTAACGCAAGATAAGTTTGAAAAACTTGACATCTGTATTTTTTTTTTTTTACAAATATGTCTTTTACTGCAGTACTGCTGGTACATCCAAAGTCGCCCTAATCTTCTACTTACAATGGTTCAGTAGACAATGGTTCAGTTAGGACTGAGGCCCCAATATCAGGAGAATCCAGCAGTAGAACAAATGTTACAGACCCTGCTGACTACAAGAGACCAGGAGAAGTTGTCAAATATTGAGGAGTCATGCTGCAGTGGCTGCAGCCTCTTCCCAACGTAAAGCTGATTTTGTGCTCAAAAATATGCTGAAGAATAACTTTTTAATAGCAGCTGATTCATTAGTTAATAAGGGCTACGAGCCCACCTCACCTGACATGTTGAGGAAGATGCAAGAGCAGCAGGGCAATTGTCATAGCCAAAGTCCCCAGGCCTCTCCTGTTGTGTTGGTAAAGAAAAAATATGGGGCGCTGGTATTCTGTGTCAATGCCTTAATACAGAGACAGAGAGCCTGTCACTGAGAGGTGCAAGCTCAGGAGCTGAGTGCACTCCATACACAACACTTTTAAAAAATAAATAGATAACTCCCTTTCCTGGGATGTACTTATGACTAAATTGGTGGCAGTGGTGAACGAAGTGGCAGTGGGAGAGATTAAAGAGCAGCCTACCCCAACGCAGTTGCGTCTTCTGACAGCATCCTTTACTCAATGCTGTCAGATGTGCTTCCCTTAGTGCATTACAGGGAAGAGAAGAAGGAGATACAAAGCTCCACCTCCTCAGCAAAACACCAACTGCCCTGATAAGGACAGGCTGCCTGCCACTCTTCAGTACAGGTAAGTTTATTTCTTGGGGATGGAGGAGGTTTAGAGTGTGTTCACACAGCGTGTTGAGTCCGTGTAAAAATACGTTATTAAATGCATGTTTGGATCCATCTATCGGACCATAAATGGACCCAAATACGCATCTAATAATGTGCAATGTGATTTTACATTGCTTTTACTGTGAAACACACATCGGCGTTCAGACGAGTGATCTCCGATGCGGGTTTACTTGCGTCTTTCTGATGCGTCTTTCGGATCCGTTCTAAGGATTGACGTGTTAATTCTTGATCCAAAAGACTATTTAAAGTGCGATCCAAACACAAAAAAATGCATCCAAACACGCATCTGTGTTTTGGATCCGTGTTGGATGCGTTTTGAGTAGGATCACCGCTGTGTGTCTGGATGCGATTTTTGGATCCAACACAGATCCAAAATCAAATCCAAAAACACCATGTGAACATACCGTTAGTGAGGGTAGAGGTGGCAGGGAAGTTAGAGTGGAGAAGAGTGGAGGTGGGCATAGAGTAGTGGAGGAGTTAGAGTAAGGGTATGTTCACACGGCTTATTTTGGGGCGCATTTCACTGCATATTCCACGGCGTACTGCACTTAATACACGGGGAAATGCACCCCATAATTACGGTAATCCATAGCTATCACAGAGAACTATGGATTACGCCTCCTCTCCCCACTCATACGATACAATCGTATTGTACGCGCGGGGATATAAGTGACATGTCAATTATTTGCGAGTAATTCATGTCTATGCCGCGGGAGTACGGTGTGTTAGCGCAAACTCCCGAAACACATATTGTGGCGCGTACTTTTTGCGCCGAAATACATCGTGTGAACATACCCTGAGGGAGGGAGGTACAGGTAGGGTTTTTGGGAAGTTACACGGTTGACAGGTGGATGTTGGTTGGGTTAAGGGAGAGGTGGGAGTTGCATACCTCTCAACTTCCCTTTGCCCTATCATCTACAGCAGGCACCCTGTTCTGGGTGATAGCTGTGGGGAATGTCACTGTGCTTTCTCAGGCACCATATAGTCTATTCAGAGTCCAGGAAAGCTGTGTGACATCCTATCCCCCACAGCAGGCTAAGATAGGAAAGCAGGATGCTGAGGGGGATGGGATGTCACACAGCTTTCCTGGTCACTGGATGGCCTATTAAGACGATTATATGTTATTGAGTGCATAAAATTCAGGTTTTCATAAACTAAAATATGCATCAAAAAGTGCAGTGAGAATGTAGCCTTAAAAAGTTGTCCCTAAATACAACCACTGTTCATTTGCCCTTTTAGAGCATATGGATGTCATAGATTTGAGATCCCCTCTAGAGTAGAGAATTGCCCTACATGAGCAACTCCTGTCCTGGTAGACTTATGGCTTCAATGTATTGTGTTACAGGACACACAATGAACAACTGGTAACAACATGGCATTATATAGCAAAAAAAAGAACCTTTAAGCATTTGTTTCTCAATAAAATCAATCTACATTTTAAATTTGATGCTGCTGAAAAATAAAAAAGTTATGGCTCAAGGATGTAAGATGGAGAAAACAATCATGTTGTCATTATAAAATCACTGTCGGCTTCGGGGGGACATAATAAATATGTTTAAATACATCAAAAGTTAAAATATAGATCTCTCTCAAGATTTATTTATACCCAGGACTGTATCTAGAACAAGGGGGCATCCTCTACATCTTGAGGAACAAAAATTTAGACATAAACATAGAATGGGATTCTTTACTGTAAGAGCAGTGAGACTGTGGAACTTGTCATGGTGAATTCAATAACAGAGTTCAAAAAGGGTTTGGATGCATTTCTGGAGTATAATAATATAACAAGTTTTAGTGTCTAGGATTCAGGAGAGGGGTCGTTGATCCAGGGATTTTTCCGTTTGCCAAATTGGAGTCGGGAAGGAATTTTTTCCCTAACATGAGGACAATTGGCTTCTACCTCAGTGGGGTTTGTTGCCTTGCTCTGGATCAACACTTTAGCAAAATAGGCTAAACTGGATGGACGTCTTGTCTTTTTTCAGCCTTACAAACTATATAACTATGTAACTGTGGCTCAGTATTAATCATACTAACCAACTTTTGAAAGTAGCCTTCCAGGAGATTTTGAGGTGCCCAGCACCTAAATAGATCTGCATTAACCATGGCCATTATAACACCCCCCCCACCCCCCCCCACCCCCAGAAGTGGTACTATGGCTGTGGATAAAAGGTAATTTAGGGTTGTGGTGTCACCCATCTTTCCTGGTTATTGGATAGCCACCAAACTGTTCATGAATCTAAACCATTACACTACTATCAATATAGTCATCATATAGTGGTAAATAGCAGTGGTTTGCAGGCACTCTGTAAACATATAAGTAATTACAGTGCAGTTATATCAAATGACTCACAAGTGACATATTTTCTAATGGTAATTGTTCCCTTTCCCTTTTCTTCTCCATTCTTCTCCCAGACATGACTCATCCCTGAAGAATTTACCACACAAACATCATAGAATTCTAACTTTTCCAGCATCTCTCTACTTGTGCCCACCTCTGTACAAACTAGTCAAGGGGTAATAGATCTGTAAGGTGATGGTGAGAAGACTATAGAGTGATAGGTTTAGGTGCTGGAGGTTATGGGGTGATACAGTATGTGGGGATTGTATTTTGTGTTGGCGCTAGGCCATCTAACACAATGGTGGGGGAATTTGGCGACAGGAGGTTCCGGCCACAGCTGACAACCACACCTTCTGATGGGGGGGAGGCAGAGGACCATCCATTTCGAGATTGCTCTGCAGCTATGGCCTAAACTCTATCCTTTTCACCCCTCAAAAGATCAACTACAAGCACAATTTTTAGGGGTTGTAGAGATTGGAGTTTAGTACTGTTATGCTTTTTGTAGTGTTTATGTTTTTATACCGGTTTCCCCATTGGACTACGTCAGAGCAGTGTTAGAGTCATTTCCTTTAATAAAATAGACAACGAAGAATGTTGTCATGGAGTGTTTATTTCAATAAAATATTTTCGTGTTGTGTCATGTTTTCTTTAACCATTTAATTCCAGTACTGGTAATGGAGGTGCCTGACAGATGGCACTCCATTACTAGCACAGTGGCTTGGTGTCAGCCAGCAGTGTTTTTTATTGCCATCCCAATATACATGTACCCTCCCATCCTGACGGTATCATTCTGCAGTTACTGGCTTAACCTCGGCTGATTATGAAAAATGAGGGGAACCCCATGTCATTTTTGTAAAATTACCTATTGATTACAGCATAGGTCTATTTTTAGATCTTCAATTAATAAATAAATAAAAACAATGTGGGGACCCCCCTACCCTCAATTTTTCATAATAAGTCAATGTAAAACCGACATCTGCAGCCTGATACTATCAGGATGGCAAGGTCCATGGATATTGGGCTCTTCCCATCCTAAAAATACCAGCCCACAGCTTCCCCAGAAGCCAACACGTCACATTAGAGGGTCCACTTGACGGTAGCCCGACTCTTCTCAGTACCACTTGTGCGTTGAGTACTGGAGTAATAGAGACAAGGAGTTAGGGCCACATGTATGAAAACTGCCTATATCTAAAACTCACTTTGTTGTCCATAGCACCAATCAGAATGCCCCTTTAATTTCATATAGTGCTCTAGAAAATGAGAGGGGCATTCTGATTGGTTGCTATACCAACAAAGTGAGTTTTAGACCTAGACAGTTTTCATACATGTGGCCCTTAGTGTCAATCTTGGGTGACCAAAATCGTCTGAAACCAAGCACAAGTGTCAGTAATCTGTCAGATGCCTCCATTAATAACACTGAAATTAAATGGAATAAAAACATTACAACACTTAAACCCCCCAAAAATGTATTTAAATAAACAGTGTCCAACTACAACCCTTTTTAACCATTTTATTAAAAAACTATTGTAACGGTCTGGTAATGGATCCGCTGGACCACCGCAAGCGATGGTGGAAGCCCACGCCAGGGAGCGGAATCTAAGTAGGTTCCGGTATTCACCAGAGCCCGCCGCAAAGCGGGATGGACTTGCTGCGGCGGGAATCTACCAGGTCGCTTCCACTGGCGGGACTTGCTTGCGGTGGCGGCCAAGGGTAGGCGAGGTACAGATTCGTCAGGCAGGCTCGTAGTCGGGGACAGGCAGGCAGGTCTGGGCAGGCGGCAGAGATTCGTGGTCGGTAAACGTAAGCAAGCGGGTTCGGTACACGGTAGACAAGACAAGACTTTCAGGCACGCTTTCTCGATAGGCATGAGCACTAAAGATCCGTCAAGGCTGCCAGGAAGAGGTCGGACTTATATAGGAGCAGTGCCCGGTAATGGTCAATTACCGGTGCACTGTCTCTTTAAATTTCACACTGGCGGCGCGCCGAGGGACTTAGACGGATGGGACAGGAGCAGGAGTAAGTGACTAGTGGCACGGGCAGAGGGGTGAGCGGACCCCGGACCCGAGGTGCGGGACGGGGCGCCGCTCGGAGTCGGTGCACGGATGCGTGACAACTATATTGAAATCTGATCGGACGTAGTCCACCAAATCCAAAGTAGTCTATCGAGCATCCAGAAAAGCTGGATAACGCCCACTCCTCCACAGGTGGTAACTATTTTTTCATGATAGGAAAATTGTGTGTAACTTTTGGGGAATGGATTGTCCCCCAGCTTACGTGGATGCTGGACAGGCTATCCAGTATTCAAGAAAATTGAGTAAGCCCATCTCCCACGAATGGCACCCTGGCACCCAGTTTTTTCTATCATATGAAAGCTAGATGCCATAGAAAAGCTAGTCTGTCCAGTGTCTACCTTTCCTCACTTAAACCCCTCTCCAAACGCCTCTCCCCCACTCACACTCGTCTCTTCCCTCTCATATACCCCTACTCTATAACCGTCTCCCAATCACCGCTAGACACACACACTCAGCCCCCTTCCCTCCTCTACACACACAAACAACTTCACTCTCTAATCATCCCCACCCTTCATGCACACACTCTAAGCACCACCCACCCCACTCATCACCACTCATCACCCCCACTCACTCTCTCTCTCTAATCCCCCTCACCCACCTCTAGCCCTTTAGGAAATGTATTTACCAGTCCTGATGTAGAGCTTACAGCTTCCACACATTAGACCAGGGGTTGGCAATTAATTTTCCGATGGGGCCGCATAAGAAAGTAGGATGGTTTTAGAGGGCTGGACTAATAAAAACATAGGGTGAACGGGGAAACATTTGTTTTTGGGGTTTATTTTTGTGGGAACTTAGTCTGTACCCTAAGTAAGGCAGGTATATAGATAGATATAGGTCCCCACAGGCAGGTATATAGATATAGTCATCATAGGCAGGTATATAGATAATTACAGCTCCCCCCAGGCAGCTAGATAGATATATAGATTATGATTAAAAATAACAAACCTAATAGATTACCTGCTTCCCCACCAAGCGTTTCCCTCTTCTGCCCGAGGCTGGTGGGTGTGATGATGTCATGACGTCGTGAGGTAATGACATAATTGCAGCTGGCACCCCTGCAATTCTGTCAGATAATATTCAGTTTCTTCCTGAAAATGATTGCAATCACAAATTCTTTGGTATTATTATCTTCATTTAATTTGTATTCAATGGAAAACCACAAAAAGAATTGTCATAAAGCCAAATTGGATTTAATTCCACACCAAACATAAAAAAGGGGGTGGACAAAAGTATTGGCACTGTTTGTAAAATCATGTGATGCTTCTCTAATTTGTGTAATTAACAGCACCTGTAACTTACCTGTGGCACCTAACAGGTGTTGGCAATAACTAAATCACACTTGCAGCCAGTTGACATGGATTAACCCCTTAACGACCGCCCACTGACTTTTGGCGTCAGCTGATGCGGGTCGTTCGTCTACAGTGACGTCTTTTGGCGCCGCTGTACACTTTGGGGTTTGCGACGCCCGGCTGTACTACACAGCCCTCATCCCAGAGCATGTCCTGCGAGCACTGGGGTGCGGAGGAAACCTCCGCAACCCGATGCTTTAACCCTTTGATTGCGGCGGTGCGTTACCGCAGCGCAATCAAAGGGTTTCCCTGCTCTGTCGGGGGATCGGAACACCCGGTGACCCGACAGAGCTTGGGATATGGCTGCACAGTCAGCCCTGGGGACCTAGAGTAGCCCCAGAGCTGTCTGTGTAACAAGCCAGTGATCAGGCCAGCCTGTGTGCTGTCCTGAACACTGCCTGTGTCAGACTGACACAGATTATAATGTTTTAGCATATATGAATATGCTAATACATTACTAAGTGTTAAAAAAAAAAATGTAACACAGTTCTCCCTTCATGGGATTGAACAAAAAAGATTAAAAAATAAAAAAAAACATAAAAAATGTAAAAAAAAAAATAATAAAAAAGAAATAATAAAATAAACATAAATATTTAATAAAAAATAATTGTGCATAAATTACACACACAAAAAAAACCTACACATTTTAGGTATCCACATGACCATAATAACCTGTAGAATTAATCTAACAAGTTATTACATGTGAAAAATGAACGGTGTAAAAAAAAATGTAAAAAAAAAAAAAAAAAATTGTAAGAAAAAAAAATAAAAAATCAGCAATTATTTATAAGTGAACTTAAACTATTTCCCCATAAAGTACAACTTCTCTCAAATAAAAAGAGGCCTCATCCAACTGCGTCATTGAAAAAATAAAAAAGTTACAACTGTGGCAAAAACAAAAAAAACGTTCTGGTCATTAACTACTTTTCAGGCCTGGGAGTTAGTTGACTCAACCTATGTCCTGTGTCCTTGTGTGTACCACATTGAGCATGGAGAAAAGAAAGAAGACCAAAGAACTGTCTGAGGACTTGAGAATCCAAATTGTGAGGAAGCATGAGTAATCTCAAGGCTACAAGTCCATCTCTAAAGACCTGAATGTTCCTGTGTCTACCGTGCGCAATGTCATCAAGAAGTTTAAAGCTCATTGCACTGTGGCTAACCTCCCTAGATGTGGACAGAAAAGAAAAATTTATTAGAGATTTCAACGCAAGATTGTGCGGATGGTGGATAGAGAACCTCGACTAACATCCAAACAAGTTCAAGCTGTCCTGCAGTCCAAGGGTACAACAGTGACAACCCTTACTATCTATAAAAGAAAAAAAGAAAGTGGCGCTCACCGGTATCCTGGGTGCTGTAGTCCGCCCGTCCTCAGCAATGGACGTTCTGGTTGCGGAAGGGGAAGAAAGAGCCTCTCTCCTGATCTCAAAGCGGTGCTCGTGGAGATGACACCTGGCTGTGGGTGTCCGCCATGTGGGAAGTAAGAAGTCAATTATCCCGGCACTCACGCAGAAGATTCCTCAGAGGCGTAGTAGCAAAAAATGACACTCTCTTTATTGAAAAATATAAAATGGCTTATAAAAACATAGAAGAATGAAACAGTTAACGCTTTTCAGGCTCAACTAGTAGCCCTTAGTCGTAACTAACATACATATCTAAAACACTTCCTCTTATAGCTAAGTTCCCGGGTTAATCAAGGTTCCACACCTGTCTAGTTAACCCTTTACGGTAAGAATGCAATCAGAACCTCCTCACATTCACATATTGTGATCTAATATATGCATATGACTTAACACATAACTTTAAAGTGAATGTATATGGAGAGAAAGTGACATATGTATACATCTAAGCTGACAGAGACACAACTATTCGATAGAAAGTAACTGGGCAAAATTAATAAATGTAGCTAGTAAATATACAAGAGATCTGATTTAAGGCTCAGGCCCCGAGGAAACCTGGTGTCCAAGGTGAGGATCCAATATGCTTCCCTGTTCATAAGGGCCTTCCTCCAATCTCCTCCTCTCGCCGGTTTATTAACTTGTTCTATAGCCTGTACTCTAAAAGATGTAAGGTTACCCTGATGAACATCTAAAAAATGCCTGGCTGCCCCTGAAATTTTACGGAGACTAACCTGTTTGGAATCGTGAATGTGTTCTCTAATACGGATATATAAGTGTCTAGTGGTGCATCCCACATATTGCATGCTGCATATATCGCACCATATCAGGTACACTACATATGAACAGTGGCAGTTGAGAAAACTCTGCATCTTATATGGCCTGTCTGTGACCACAGAAGTAAAGGTGTCCGATTTAACCATATATTTACAGAGGACACATCTACTTATACCGCATTTGAAAGATCCCTTGAAATCTATCCACGTGTGTCTCCTTGGTTTCGCTGATGAAACACACATACTAGGGGAAATCATATTGCCTAACGTGCGCGGTCTTGTGGATATAAATTTACATCCTTTTTTCAATATGTCCCGCAATACTGGGTCTATGGTTAATATGGGTAAATGTTTCTGTACAATTTTCACCACATCCTGATATTGGTTACTATATTGTGTTTTGAAGTAAATATTAGGTTCTTTGGAGCATGTATTTCTATTTCTAGATGAAATAATAAGATCACTCCTATCCTTCTTTTCAACTATGTCCAAAGCTCTGTGGATATACTTCATTTTGTAACCCCTATTTCTCAGCCTATCGGTAACCACCTTCCTCTCCTGATTATAATAACCCACTTCACTACAATTTCTCTTTGTTCTGATGAAATCCCCAACCGGGAGATTATTAAGAACATGTGGGGGATGGCAACTAGAGGCATGCAAGATGCCATTTCCTGAAATTTCTTTTCTATAGGTGGTACTATGAACTTTGCCTGCAAGTGGGTCTCCTATCAAGATTAAATCCAAAAAGTGTATTTCGCTTTTTTGTGTTTCAAATGTGAAAACCAAATTGTCTAGATTAGTATTAATATATTCCACAAATTTAGGTATGGAGGTAGATGAACCCTGCCAGATTAACAGGGTATCATCTATGTACCTTCCATACCAAAATATGTCTTCAGAAAAAATATTATTAATGGAATATATGTATCTCTCTTCCAAATATGAAACGAAAATATTGGCAAGTGAAGGCGAAAAACACGAGCCCATTGGGCATCCCTGAATCTGCAAGTAAAATGAACCATTAAACATAAAAAAATTGTGTCCTAACAGAAATTCTGTAACCAAAAGAATATATTGATTGAGAGAATCACCATACTCCGTAAACTTGTTGAGGAAATGAGATAAAGCATGGAGTGCTAAAGTAGGTGGTATTGTAGTATACAAGGCCACTATGTCACACGAAACCCACTGGTATTCCGGCTTCCAAATGATACTATCCATATATTTTAAAACATCCCTGGAGTCTTTTAAATAGCTTGGCGAACGAAAGACCAAAGTCCAAGGGTACAACAGTGTCAACCCTTACTATCTGTCAGCCATCTCCAAAGACCTGAATGTTCCTGTGTCTACCGTGCACAGTGTCATCAAGAAGTTTAAAGCCCATTGCACTGTGGCTAACCTCCCTAGATGTGGACGGAAAAGAAAAATTGATGAGAGATTTCAACGCAAGATTGTGCGGATGGTGGATAAAGAACCTCGACTAACATCCAAACAAGTTCAAGCTGTCCTGCAGTCCGAGGGTACAACAGTGTCAACCCGTACTATCTGTCAGCGTCTGAATGAAAAGGGACTATATGGTAGGATACCCAGGAAGACCCAACTTCCTACCCCAAAACATAAAAAAAAACAGGCTGGAGTTTGCCCAAACTTACCTGAGAACGTTTTGGAAGAATGTTCTCTGGTCAGATGAGACAAAAGTAGAGCTTTTTGGGAAAAGGCATCAACATATAGTTTACAGGGGAAAAAAAGAGGCATTCAAAGAAAAGAACACGGTCCCTACAGTCAAACATGGCAGAGGTTCCCTGATGTTTTGGGGTTGCTTTGCTGCCTCTGGCACTGGACTGCTTGACCGTGTGCATGGCATTATGAAGTCTGAAGACTACCAACAAATTTTGCAGCATAATGTAGGACCCAGTGTGAGAAAGCTGGGTCTCCCTCAGAGGTTATGGGTCTTCCAGCAGGACAATGACCTAAAACACACTTCAAAAAGCACTAGAAAATGGTTTGAGAGAAAGCACTGAAGACTTCTAAAGTGGCCATCAATGAGTCCAGACCTGAATCCCATAGAACACCTGTGGAGAGATCTCAAAATGGCAGTTTGGAGAAGGCACCCTTCAAATCTCATGTACCTGGAGCAGTTTGCCAAAGAAGAATGGTCTCAAATTCCAGCAGAGCATTGTAAGAAACTCATTGATGGTTACCGGAAGCGGTTGTTCGCAGTTATTTTATCTAAAGGTTGTGCTACCAAGTATTAGGCTGAGGATGCCAATACTTTTGTCCGGCCCATTTTTTGAAGTTTTGGGTAAAATGATTAATGATTTGATTTATGTCTCATTCTGCTTTGGGTTTTTTCATTGCAAGCAAAATAAATGAATATATTAATACCAAATAATTTGTTATTGCAATCATTTTCAGGATGAAACTGAGTATTATCTGACAGAATTGCAGGGGTGCCAATACTCTTGGACACCACTGTAAACTTTTAAGTAAATAAGGGAATGTAAAGAAAGCTGTAACTTTCACAGGCTTCACTTTTTGTAATCACATATATTTAGAAAAGTGATTAAATACCCATGACCCTGTGCAGCGCCTATCTCTGCTGGACCAATTTACCACCCACATCCCCCCCAATAACGACTCAGAGACGTAGCTTGGATGTATTAGCTACAGCAGCCATTTTATTAACACAACATTAATACAAAAAAAACGAAACAAATGAGTATAGTCCCCCTATACCCATTCGACCTCTCATAACCACCTTTAAAAAGACCTTCCTGTTAAACAGTTGGGGCTGTGGTCCTTGGAGTTACCATAACCCACGACCAAGCCTGGCGACCATTTTCCACCACTTCTCCATAGCTTGCCCTCAGCCGTCACACCCAGCCCAAGGGCACCAAAACCACCTCAGGTGGCTCACTTCTGTGCACCTGCTCCCAAGGACCCTGCCCTGCGGAGCCCAAACCTTCGCCAGAACAGTCAATTCTAATTAGGAGCCAAGCCGAAACCTGACTCCCCCACCAATTTCCACTGACTCCAAGGACCCCCATCCCGCCATAGCAAGCGGCTCATGACTCCTCATGATCGCGATGCCCCCACCAGCCCCAACGCTCTCTCCAGACCTTCCCTAATACTCAAGGACCACAAATCCAAACCCACGGCATTCAGGTGAACCCCATTATCCCTTCAAAAATCACCATCCCCCGTCTCAAGTTCCCTGTGACGCACAACAAAACCCCCGGTCCTCACGACAAAACGCGCGACCGTCCACTTCACCTTCACCCATGCCCGCTTAACACCCTTTACTGAATCCGCAAGACGCCACGACCAACGCCAGACCATATCTGACCACAGCCTAATCAACCACGGATACTGCCTCCATAACCGTAGCAGCTCATACCGAATATCCCTAATTAATTCCCGAATCGGACGAGTACCCAAATCGTTCCCACCGATATGGAACACTACAACGTCCGGAGGGCGATCCCACTGGGCAAATTCCTGGAATGCCGGCAAGACTTGGTTCCATACCATGCCCCGCCTACCGATCCATCGAATTGTCGCCACATCCCTCGGGACTCAAAGCTGGAGACCACTTGCCCGTAAAGCAGCTCGCTTTGCTCCCCAGTGCACAAATGAGTGGCCAAAGATCCATACCAGCCGATGGGACTCACCTGAAACGAAGCAAAGGCAACAAAATAAAAAAGAAAAGGAAAAAATCGTGAAGAAATAGGCCAAACGCAGTAAGAGCATAACCCTACCAATTCCTACACCAACCACCACGCCCACACTTCACCTTCCTTTTCCACTTCATACCTGGAGGTCCTGAGCCAAATGCGGCCGGATGTAAAGCCAGAAACGATCTGACTCCCACCTGCCTATCCTCCGCACCATCGCCGCATCCAGCCCACGACTAGCCACCTCCGTAGACGCCCCTATACGAAATGAATGCGGCGCGAATTGGGAACGGTCCAATCCCATATCAGACAAGCACCGTCTGAAAACCACAATGAAGTGGAATCGAGACAACAATGTCCCGTCCTCATGTACCAATAATGGTCCGACTGGCACCGGGCGACTTCTCCTATACAATTCCAGACAACGCACTGGACACATCAGCGCACCCTCCACCCGTCCTAGCCACAATCATTTCCCAACGCCCCTTTGATCCGTCTTGGACTTCCTGACCCATAGCTCCAAACCATCCTCCAGCAGCTGTACATCCTCATTACGCAATCCCCCAGACACCTGTTAACTAGGAGAAACTAATTCTCCAATACGCAATGCACCAAAGAACGCTAAAGAGAAAGCCAGACAAAAAAGCCCTTCTTCAAATTTCGAGGAACACACCCCTCCTAATGTACGGCCCAGGCACTCCAGCAGCTGAAATACCACCGGTCGCCGTCCATCCACCGAGCTCCGCCCATGTCTCAAACCTTTCAACGCCTGCGAGACCCAAAATGACTTCGTCACGTACCGCACTCGTCGAGCTTTGAAGCCAAAAGCAGGTCCCGAAATCAACCGGGATACTCTCGAGATCGACCACCCCTCATTCGCCGCATGACCTATAAAGCAAAATAGAGCAGCCGCCCTCTCCTCCTCTGAAGATATCGGTCCCAAGCCTTCCACCCAGCACTCCCACAAGTACCAGGAAGCAAAATAAGAGTCCCAAGTCCCCTTTGTTAATGAAGACCTGAACAACTGGTCCACGGTATTGTAACCACGCCGCACAATTCCTTGGGGCTTTCCACGCCAATGGCCGATGCATCCAGAGCCAGGGTCCGAAACCGCTGCCTCTGTGAACGAGATAGAGCATCAGCAAAATCGTTCTGTACACCCGGCACGTGAACTTCCACAACCCACAAGTTCAAACCTAAACAACGCAGAACTAGCCGCCGGAGCAATCCGACCACCGGCGGGGAAGAATCCGAAAGGGTGTTGATGGCCTGCACCACCCCCAAATTGTCGCAATGGAACCTGACCTTCCTATTCCGGAGCTTTTTCCCCCAAATCTCAACCGCAAGCACTATCGGGAATTCATCCAGCTAACCGGCCAGATACCAGCGCTCCACTCCCCTTGACAGAATGCCCCGTACCCTACACTGCCCGCCGCATCCGTAAAGATGTCAATGTCTGTGTTACTGACTGCCGAGTCCAAAATAATGGACCGACCGTTGTATTGCGCTAGAAAAGACTGCCACACTCTCAGGTCCTCCTTCAACTCTGACGTCAATCTAATAAAATGATGCGGCGCTGACACCCCCGTAGTTGCGGCCGCCAAGCGTCGACAAAAAACCCTGCCCATCGGAATAATTCGACAAGCGAAGTTCAATTTTCCCAACAATGATTGCAAATCCCGCAACGTAATCTTCTTTAACGCCAAAGCTCTACTAACTGCCCCTTTCATCACCTACAGCTTCTCTTTCGGTAACCGGCATTCCATTGCCTCCGAATCTATCTGAATCCCCCAAAAATTCAGGGTGGTGGTGGGACCCTTTGTCTTGTCCGGGGCCAACGGGACTCCAAAATGGCCCACCACCCACTGCATGTTAGTCAGCAGCGACCCGCAAACCCCAGAGTCCACTGGGCCAACGCACAAAAAATTATCCAAATAGTGAATGATGGATGAAACCACGGACACAACCCTGCCACCACCCATTCCAAGAAAGAACTAAACGCTTCAAAATACGAACAAGAAATGGCACAACCCATTGGCAGACACCTATCTGCAAAAAACGCCCCCCCCCCCCAAAAAAAAAACCACCCCAACAACCACACCCTGCCCGCATGATCCGGCAACAACCAGAAAGCCGACTCGAAATCAGTTTTTGGCCATCAACGCACCCTTCCCATACCGCCAAACCCAGTGAACCGCTGTGTCAAATGACGTGTACTCAACCGAACATAATGCCGGGTCAATCCCGTCGTTAACCGAACAACCTTTAGGGAAAGACGAGTGGGGAATTAAACAGAATTTATTTGGTTCCTTCTTTGGCACCACTCCCAACAGGGAAACTATAAGGCCTGCACACAGCACCTCCGCAAACGGGCCTGCAATCCTGCCCAACTGAACTTCCTTGGCCAACTTCTCAGAAACCACCATTGCAGACCTCAAATTATTCAGCGTGAATGGCACCTCCTGCGCCGGAGGCGGAATCCTGAAACCAACCGTGAACCCTCGAGCAAAAACAAGGCCACCCGCTGATCCGGATACCTACTTAGGTAAGGCGCCATCGCGGCCACCTTCACCGGCGTCTTCCCCATACATAGCACCTGATCCTTTACCCTTCCCTTTCCAGAAGCATTTAGCTGCTCCATGAGAGGTTGCTCTGCAGATCGAACAAATGTGTTTAAACCGACAACTACCCCCGAACCTACACTGGTTGTCATTGAACTGCCAACAGACTCCAGTCCTATTTCCACTCTGGTTCGATCCACTACCTGAACCGGCCCCTCCATGTTGCCCGGAACCTCCGGGCCCTCCCTGAAATGAATGCCCGTACCTCGTCGGGGCCATCACCTTCAACCAAAGCCCTATATCTTTGTGGTCCCAGCGTATGGAAGGGCGAACCGCCTTCCGCTGCCTGAACTGTTCTTCGTATCGGAGCCAAGCCTGGCTCCCGTACACTCTATGAGCCTCCCCAATCGCATCCAAGTAGCAGAACAACCCGGAACAATTCTGAGGAGCTTTTTCCCCAATCACACTAGCTAAAATCGCGAATGCCTGTAACCAATTTTGAAACGTCTGCGGTATCAGACGCCATCTCTTTTTCTCTTCCTCCTCCTTTTTCCCTACATCCCTTTTTTCCTTATCCAGGTTGAATTTTTAAAGCGGAAGGAGAGAAAAAATCTCGACATATTTGTCCTGCCAGATTTTTCCCCTCACCTCCTTCTTCAAATGCGCCCCCAGTGGCCCCTCAAAACATACAAATACTTCCCCCCTTCACTTTGTCGTCCAAACGTACGCTATCCATCTTGTCCAAGTCCATCTGCACTGACACCGTTACTCCTGAACTCATCCCTACGCTAGAACTAACTCCTCTCCCCATCCCGGAGGGGGGAACCACTGTACCCGATGCCAAGGAAACCCAAGCCGAGACCGGTGACACCTGCTCACCACCCCCTATATGCCCCGGAAAACGTGCCATGAACTCCCTAACACTACCCGCAAAATCCTGCCATGCCGGAACCGGGACAAATCTGAAAGGGTCCTGACCCAGGCCCGAACCCTGACCCCCCCCCACCGGCAGAGACAATACAGACATGGAACATGACTCACCAGGCTGCGCGGGTACTGTGATCCCGCCAGCCGTGCCGACCGATCCCTGAACCGGATGTCCCGTCGTCTGCCAATCCGTGCTGGTCTCCCGATCCCCGGCCTCAACTTGCGCCTGGCCCCGAACCAAACGTTGACCGTATCTGCGATGACGATATCCCAGATGTGCTCTCCGCTGCCCTGGAACCACCGAAGTCCGACCATCCTCCTGAACCTGGCGCCGGACCAACATCCGCGCCGCTGGCAACGAGGTCTGCCCCCACCGATGCCACTGACCGTCCACTCCATCTGCGATTCCTGGTGCTCGGCCCGACCGGAACATCGCCAGAACCGCTCACTGTCTCCAGCGCATCCCCGCCGACAGGAGCCCTGGCAGCAACCCCCACTAAGCTGGACCGGCCCGCCTACTATGATTGCTCCCAGGCCGAGCAATGCGTGCCCGAACCGCAACCCGCTCCACTCGGCCTGAAGGGTCCCCTGAGGGGCTCCGGCGGCGCATGCGGGCCCTAGGGGTCACCTCAGGGCTCAATCTCGTTGGTGGCCTAGTGCAGTGCCTGGGGTGACCGGAGGCCCCAGAAACACCACCCGGTGAAGCAGGGGGGTAAGGCCGAAGACCCGCCCCCAAGGCAACCTGCACCTGTTGTTGCAGCCACTCCTGCCCTCGGTTGCCCGCAGCTCTCCTGAGCTGCTCCAAAAGCTCCTCTACCGCCGACATTTAGATTACCAGAACGCCGCACAGCACGAGGTGAGCACTCACACGCTGCCTCCGTGCCGGAGTGCTGCCGCGCGGCACGGGGCGGCGGTTATATACCCCGCACGTCGCGCGTCACCCCTCCCCTACCCACGCTGGAGTCGGCGCGCCGGGTCATGTGGGGCCTCTCTCCAGGGCTGCGCCCACATGTCCGGCCCCGCTCTTTTTGGAGGATCCCACGTCAACATTACATCATGGCAAAACCCCTTTAAGGAATCATACATACAATTCAAGCAGATCAACATAGCTGCATGCATCATATACAAGGCATATCCTAAGATTTCAGTTACAGATGTAATCGTAATAGCAAGTGTCTATAATCAAATATGTAACCACAAATTAATGAATGTGCACATTCTCACATTATCATATAAAAAGAGGAAGTCAAGAAACAATCTCAACAGAAAAAAAACATTCACACCATCAGTCCCTGGTCCACTGCCTCTCATCTCCAATCCTCTAAAACTGTCTGCACAAGTAGCGAATTGTTCTATATCATAGATAAATATTTAGGAATACCTTTAGGTGCATAAGTAAATTTATATTGTGGAAGGTCTGCATTGACCAAATGCGTTGAGGATTGGAGATGGGAGGCAATGGACTAGGGGCTGATAGTGGGAATGTGTTTTGGTGTGAATGTTTTTTCCTGTCGAGCTTGTTTCTTGACTTTCCCTTTTTAATGAACAACGAAGGGTATTTTTTCAATTAACAGCATCCGATACAGGATGTGTGCTTTCAGATCTACAAGGAACCAACTCCTCTACAAGACCAATGAGACTACTGCCAGGTTGTTCAGAAGACTCAATTTCAGATTCAGGAAGTTACAAATCTCGGACCAATAATTTTGTATCACCGGGCATCACATACCATAAAGATCCTTGTTCATTGCCACGTTTAGTGCAGCTAGCAGAGGAAAGACAGCACATCTGTTTTAACCCTATACCACCACCGCCAGTTTTGGCCTTTCTGAAATAGTCTCATTTTTAAAATCCTTTTTTGACACTTTTACCTATCTACGTGATTAAGAGAATGTTTTCTCGTGACACATTGTGCTTTAAGTTGGGAAGACATTTCAGTCCATACATTCCTTGTTTATTTGTGAAAAAATATCAAAATATCATGAGAATTTTGAAAAATTTGTCATTTTCAAAGTTCAAAAATGTCTGCATGTAAGACAGATAAATATTCCACTCAAAATTGTTTAGAACTAGCATCTACCATATGTCTACTGTAGATGGGCATCAATTTTTAAATGGCTTAGAAATTTTGTAGTAATTTTTCACATTTTCAAAAACATGAAATGGCTTTGAGGGACCTGCATGTTAGTTACCCCCATAAATGACTCCATCTAAGAAACTATGACTCCATCTAAGAAACTAAAACAGCATCTAGGAAGTTTTTTAATTCATTAGGTATTTCACAAAATAAAAAAAATATTTTCATAAAGCAAAGTGGAGGTGAAATTTAAAAATTTCACTTTTTTTTGAAGAGTTAAAATTTGTATCCATTATTCACTGGAACCGAGTAGATGTGACCAGGTAAATGCAACTTAACATCAATTCCTAACATTTTGCCGTTTTTAGGGATATCCCTTATGTGGCCCTGATGCGCTATTTGGCTCAACAAAAAGCCTCAGAATAAGAGGAACACCTACCGGACTTTGGGGTCTCATTTTCAATACGATGTTCTTTAGGCACCATTCCAGGTTTGCGGACATCCAAAGGTGCTAAAAAGACTCCATATTGAAAAATAAACCTCTTAAGGAATATATACAAGACTGTTTTTGCCCCTCATCAGTGCAGAGCAGAGCGATACTGGCTGGCTGGGTGAGAGGCAATGAGTAGCTCAGAAAGGGGAACATCTCTCCTTGGGGTCAACATCTCTCCAGTGGGTCAAAAGCAAATTGAGGATTTGTTATATGCAATAGAGGGTGCTTGAGCTTCTCAGCTCCTTTCCCATAATGCCTTGGTGATATGCAGATGCTTAGTAGAGGGCAAAAAGGCAATTTTAAACTCTACGCACCATACGGAGCTCTCCCCAATGAGAGAAGTTCCCTTTTCTGAGCCACTCATTGCCTTCCACCCAGCCATTCAATATCGCTCTGCTCTGCACTGATGAGGGGTAGAAATCCCAAAACAGCGCTGTATGCACATGGGTGATACTGGCTTGGCTAATATCCCTTTTACTTTCTCAAGACTCAATGGGTCAAAAGCAAATTGAGGATTTGTTACATCCGATAGAGGGCACTTGAGCTTCTCAGCTCCTTTCCCATAATGCCTTGTGATATGTCGTCATATTCTGACAGCCATAACATTTTTATTTCTCTGCATACGGAGCTGATTACGGGCTCCTTTTTTGTGGGATGCGTTGATGCTTTTATTGGTTCCATTATGAGGTGCATGGCGCTTTGATCACTTTGTATAAAGGATATTTTGAGGCGTTCTGAACAAAACACAGCAATCTAAGTAGTGTTTTTTTATTTTTACATTGGTCACATGCGGTATAAATGACATGCTAGATTTACTCAGCAGGTTAGAGAGATTACAGCCATACCAATTTTACAGCCAATTTTTTATGTTTTACTGCTTTTACACAATAAAATGAAAACACGTTTTTGCATTGCCATAGTCTGAGAGCCATAACTTTTTTATTTTTTTGTGTAAGGAGCTGTATAGCAGCTTGTTTTTGTAGGATGATTTGATGTTTTTATTGATATCATTTTTGAGGGGAAAAGGCTTTTTAATCGCTTATAAACCCATTTTTTGGAAGACAGGGTGAAGAAAATACTGCAATCCTAGTAGTGTTTTTTATCTTCAACAGCGATCACCGTGCATATACTGAAAGTTGTTTTACTCTGTTCAATACGTTACGTGATACCCAATTTTATACTTTTTTTTTATGTTACACTTCTGTTGCCAAAGCTTTTTATTTTTCTGTAACGAACTATTTGGTTTTTTTTTTTTTTTGCGGTGAACTGCTTTTACTGTTACCCCCCCGGCTTTTGTATAAGTTTTTGATTGTTTTTTTACCCCTTTTATTCTGGGAATAAACAAAATTGCATTATCGTGTTTTTTTTTTTTACTTTTTTTACCATGGGAAAATTAATACCCAAATTTAGGGGTATGAACCTGCGCAATAAAAATATACGTACTTTATTTTTTATCTATTTTGGGGCAAATGACATTTATAAAGGGGAAAAGGGCGATGTATTTATTTTTATTTTATGTTTCGTGTTTGCTTTTTACTTCTTTTTATACTTTTTCACTTTTTTTTTCCTTTTTCCCTAGGGATTTTTTTCATATCTCCAATCACTTATAAAATAAATAAACACAGCATTGCTGCTGACACGGTCTCCAGGGCAACGCTTTGGGGGGCAGGGGACATCACAGAACCCCAAAAAAGTTTCTTACACTCCGGACGCCCCCAAGAGACAGCAGCACGATCACCGCTGCCCCACCGCCCCAAAGACAAAAGTTCTCACGAGGAAACATTCGTTTACATCGCATCGGGTCGATATCATATCGGGAAATTATCAAAAAGATATCCGATAGTCATAAAAATTTTCGCCATACCCTTAAAATCTAAGGGGGGGAAAAAACCTTCATTCTTACACACAAACGGAGGGAAGCTGGAATTAAATATCCACAAAATCAAATGGATACTCTAAAATTTAGGCAACACACTTAGGGTTTTTAAAACACAAAAAATAAAAAAAATCACTGCCATTCACTATCCCTGTCTTGTACCACCCATGACCTTAAAAACCCGCATCCCCACAAATTAAAAATGCCAGAAGCAGTATGATTTTAACAAACTTTTTACTTTAACTGGGCATTAAAACCCCCGCCCGGAACGCAGCTGACCCCAAACCTGCGACCGCAGATTAAAAATTCCCGGAAAAAGGGGTCTTTTCAACCACCCTTTTAATTAACTGGACATTAATATAATGTCCCGTACCGCAGTATGACCATTTAAAACCCTTCCCGACCCCCGATAAAAAAATGCAAGAAAAAAGGATCTTTAACCACCCTTTTTTTTGAAATGGACTTTACTAAACTGTCCTGGGCCGCGTAAAAACCTTAAACCTTCTGACCCCCAAATTAAAAATGCCGGGGAAAAGAGTCTTTTTACCACCATTTTTTTTGAAATGGCAAACTATATCTTCCTTTCCCAGTATGACCATTAAACCTGTCTGACCCACAGATTAAAAAAGTGCGGGAAAAGGGGGTCTTTTCCCAACCACCATTTTATTAAACTGGACTTGACTATACCTGTTCGTACCACGATGACCTTTAAAAACCTTCTGCCCACAGTTTAAAAAAGTGCTGGGAAAAGGGAGCTTTAAACCACCATTTTATTAAACGGAATTTGACTATACCTTCCTGGACCGCATGTGCCCATTAAACCTTCTGCCCCCAAAAATTTAAAAAGTGCCAGGAAAAGGATTTTAAACCACCTTTTAGTTAAAAGGATTTTAACTATTTTTCCTTTTCCGCAGAATCCCATTAAACCCTGTCGCCCCACAGATTAAAAAGGGGGGAAAAGGGATCTTTCAACCACCTTTTTAGTTAAACGGACGATATCCCTTTCGTACCACTTATGACCTTTAAACCTTCTGACCCAAAATTTAAAAAAGTGCTTAAAAAAGGAGTCTTTGAACCACCATTTTTTTTGAACTGGACATTGCTATATCGTTCGTCACAGTATGACCATTAAACCTGTATGCCCCACAGTTAAAAGTGCCGGAAAAAGATTTTTGAACCCCATTTTGTTAACGGGACATTACTATACCTGTCCGGGGTCACGGCATAAGCCCCAAACTCGAGCCCCACTTTTAAAAAGGCCCGAAAAAGGAGTCTTTCAACCACCTTTTTAGTTTCACTGGCATAGACTAACCTGTCCTGTCCCGCAGAATGACCATTAAACCGTCTAAACCCCACGATTAAAAAGTGCTGGAAAAGGAGTCTTTGAACCACCATTTTTTTCACTGGACTTTTACTATTCCCCCTGTCCCACGAATGACCCTGAACCTTTTGCCCACAGATCACAAAGTGGCACTATGCAAAATTTACAGGACTGTCATTTAGATATTTTTTTTGGTAACTGAAAATTTGTTTTAAAAAATTTTATTTTGGGAAGTTTTTTATTTATTTTTACTTTATTTCATTTTGCTTTTTTTAAAGTGTGATAACAACAACATACCCCCCTCCCTGCAGTTTTAAAGGTATTTTTTACACGTTTTAAAATTCGTACAAGGGGTTAATTCTTCCGAAACACCCCCCCATAAGTATTAAAAATTTTCCCAAACCCTCCCCAAAAAAATTTTTATTTTGAGAAGACATTTGCCCTCCTGGCTTCGGAGTGATTCGGGCCAAAATAAATTCAAGGGTTTTTTTTTTTCCTCCAAAACCCTTCTTCAGGTTTTAGGACGATTTTCCCTGGAGAAAATAAATGCGACCCCATATTTGGACCCCAAACCCCCCAAAAAATTTTTAACCCCTAAAATTTTTGGAAATTTGTTTTTCCAGCCCTGGGGCCCTTTTTAAACAATACTTAAACTAAAAAGAAATCCCCTTTTTTTTAAAAAATCTTTTTTTTTAGAAAAATTTTAAAGCTCGCTATTGCCCCAAAAGGGTAACCCAGCTGCTGCCGTCGGGGCCAAAATTCTTTTTTTTAACCCCGGGGCCAGCCCCCGGGCCCCCAACGGGACGGGGGGTGGGGTGGGGGGGAGAGCCCAGGTTACGTCGGGCTTCATTAACCGCAGGTTCGCTGCCTGGGCCGGAGTTACAGGGGGTCCGGTTTGAGAGCCCGGGCTGGCGGTCCTCATCTTTTAAACCAAAACGCGGGTTAAAAATTTGCCCTTATGACCCCAGCAACAAAAACAGTCATGCTGAAGCAGAGTGGGAAGCGAAGTGTGAGGAAAGGGCCCTCCACCCTTCCCTCAGTACACATTCAAGATGGGTACGTTTCCCCCTCCGTTTGAGGGCGGACCAATTAAAAGCCTTCAATTGGAAAATTTCTGGGGGGTTAACGCTCCTTTCCCCCCCGGGTTCCCCTTTTTCCCTTGGGCATTCTTTTTCTATTTTCTCAAGGGTGCTGGGGGAAAATTGCTCTGTTCTTTGTTCTCGCCCCGTACTCCATCCTCCATGTCCTCTGAAAAACCCTACATCTGGTCAAAGTCTTCCTTTACCTCCCGTGTACTTTTCAGAGGTTTTTTTTTTCCCAGCTTTTTTTTTCAAAATTTTTTTACTAGTTTAATTCAAGAAAAACACTTTTTTTAAAATTTGGATTTTTTTCCCACCATGTCTTTGTTTCCTTTTTTGTTTTGATTAAAGGGGTTTGCTCAATCCCAGGAAATTGCAACAAAATTTTAAAAGGGATCTTGAAAAAAACAAGTCTTTTTGCAATTTTGGTCCATTAACAGGTCCTCCTTTTCCCCTTTTCTGACAGCAACCATCCCCCTTTTGAGCCACTCTTACAATTGTGAAGAAAAAATGCCCCTTTAAAAAACAACATTTTTTACAATGGGGACCTGTATCTACCCAAATTTCACAGAAAAATGCCCCAAAAAATTTTAAAACACATGACCCATGGCCATTTTTTACAATTGTGAAGAAAAAAATGCTTTTAGAAAAAACATTTTTTTTAAAAATAAAACCCTTTTAGTTTTGCGGGCATTTTCACAGCAAAATCCCCCAAAAAAAAATTTTCAAAGCAGACCCCGGGCCCACTTTGGACAATTGTAAAGGGAACAAATATCTGTTTGAAAAAAATTTTTTTTTAAAATTTAGGACCTTTTTAGTATAGTGAAAGGGTCAAAAGAAAAATTGCCCCCAAAAATTCAAAAAAAAGCCCCTTTTGGAACACTTTTGCAATTTTGAAAAAACAAATGTCTTTAGAAAAAAAATTTTTTTAAAATTTGGGCCCTGAAAATTTGCTGCATTTCAAAGCACATGCCCCAAAAAAAAATTAAAAAAAAATGCCCTTCTCACCCACTGTTAAAAAAATTGTGAGGGAAAAAAGGGCCATTTAAAAACCACATTTCTTTTTAAAAAAGGGCCATGATTATTGTTTGTATCCAAACACAACATGCCCCCCAAAATACAAAAAAATGACTTCTCAGCCAGTTAAAAATTGGGGAGGGGAAAAGCCACTTAAAACCACATTTTTTTTTCCCCAAAGGACCATAAAATTAAAACTGTTTTCTCACAGAAAACATGACCCCAAAAAATTTAAATAGGGATTTTCTCATCCACTTTTAAAAAATTTGTGATGGAAAATGCCACTTTGAACCCACATTTCATTTCCAAAAAAACCCATTTTTAATACTGAAACTCACGGGAAAACATGACCCCCCAAAAATTTAAATATACTTTCTTACCACTTTTTAAAAATTGGTAAAGGGAGAAATGCCACTTAAAGAAACATTTTTTTTCCCAAAAAGGCCCATAATATAGCTGTATCCCGCAACTTCCCCCCAAAAATTTTTATAAATATGACTTCTCACCCACTTTTAAAAAATTTTGTGATGGGGGAAATGCCATTGGAACCCATTTTTCTTTTCCAAAAGGACCATAATTATAGCTGTATCTCACAGAAAAACATGATTTCAAAACCTTTGGGGACATGCAAAAATTTCCTAAAGAAAAAGTAAAGGAAATTTTTAATACGGTTTTGGGTCATTAAACCTTGCTGTCTTTTACAGTCCCCCTCACAGCAAAACCAGCAAAATGAACTTTGGGAAAAGGGAGAAAAAAAATTGCAGTAAAAATGATCTTTTTTAAAAAAAATTTTTCAAAGGCCTTTTCTGTTTAAAGGGGAAATGGAAATTTTAGCCCCGGAAAACTAATGGGTTTGACCTGGGTTTTTGGGGGCCACAACATCATCAGAGATCCTTTGGCCTGTTTTTCATCTTGATGAAAGTAAAACATCCACATTTTTTTTGGGGAAACCCGGGTTCGTTTGTCTGTAATAAACTCCTCCAGCTGTGCTAAAGGTTTCCCTTTCAGATATGAGGGCGGGCCCTTGGGGGCGGGACAACACCCCCTATGGCTTGGCGAGCGAGCTCGGGCCATTGGGTCCTTTTTTGGGTTTCCCAAAGTCAAAGGGGGTCCGGAAAAATAAAAAAACCCATCGGTGTTGAAACGCAGATAGTCGTGCACCAGATTTTAAAAGTTTGGGTCTCTGTGGGGTTGGGAAATGTGGCGCGCATTGCATGCGTTGGTGAGGTGGTAAATTAAAAAATTTCCCGGGGGTTTACCCATTACGCTTCCGGCCCCCCCTTGCCTGTGCGCTGCCGCTAAAGGCTGCCCGGGGCCCTTTGGGGTGTCACGTCGCTGATGTTTTTCCCCCCCCATTTCAATTTTTTAAAGGGGCGTGAAGGGAGACGCAACAAAGTCTCCCTTTTTCAATCACAAGGCTCCTTTTTCCCGCTTTTACTCTTATTTTGGGGGGGGGAAAGGAAAGTTTGAGTTTTGTTTTTTACCCGGGGGTCCGGAGGGGGGCCAGCCATAACTGGTTTTTTATTTTGATGGCCTTTTAAAGCGAGGTTCAGTTGGAGGGAAAAAGGACATCCAAGCACTCATGTGGGATGGAGCCTTGATTTCCCCAAACCTCCCCGGGGCGGGGGCACTTGCAAACTCATCTTCCTTTATCTTCCCCCTCCGCCTCAATTGTGGGAAAACCCCTTTGAAGGGAGGGAAAAATCAGTAACGTCGGGGGCTAGGGATACCTCCTTTCCCCGCTTCCCTCCGGCACAGCTTCAACACAGCCCCGACTTGCCTGAGATTATGCACCCTAAGAGCTGATTCCCACCTTGGGACTAGCCCTGGGGCCCCGAACCACTGCCTAAGGGAAAACCGGGTAAAATTTAGAAAACTGTCGGGCCCCTTTTTATTCGCGGAAAGAAAAAGGGGCCCCTTCCGCTCTGTGTTTCCCTCTCCCCCTCCGTCGCTGGGGGGGACCTGTTGTTTCAGAGTGTCCCCGATCGTTCCGGAACTAAGATCACCACAACTCCATGTTAAAAAGGGAATCGTCCCGAAATTACCATTTGGTGGGTTTTTCCAAAAAAAGGCAAGGATGGGGCGAGCTCTTTCACCTGCCCCCACTCTCGGTGGCTCAATCCCCGAGGTCCGCCCAACCCCTTTCTTTTTGGCACTTTTTTATTATAAAGGAAAAGTTATGTAAATTTCCTTAATATTGCCTCTTTCTTTTTTTGACACATGGCACTGTTTTTTTAAATACTGTAATTTTTTGTATTTTTTGATTGTTTGTAATTGATTATATTATTGGGTGTGTTATATATTGCTTGTAAATTACATTGTTTGTCACTTGAAGACGGCTCTGTGAGAGAGCCGAAACGTCGGTCTTTGCTGCATGTGGGAATAAACGTTTTTCGTTTTTTTGAGCCATACCTGAGTCGTGCTGCGGATATTTTCTTTGTTTATTCACTTGGAGTTTTTGCCAAACTTCTTTCCGCTGGCACCCCGCTTGATTAATTTTTTTAAATTAGTGGATGTGCTGCTTTTCTCTGTGGATATCAAGTGGCTTTAGCTGGCACCCATTTTCAACATGGAAGAATCGTCTTCAACTGTGGAAGGTATTGTTACTAATTTCCCACATGTTTCTGCTTTCACGGACATTGAGGTTGAACGTATTTTAGGAGAGTTTGGAGGAGATGCTACTTTTTTGAATACTCCATCAGTTATTGACCACTCAATGATTTATGAGACATTTTCTAAAAAAGTGAGATAACTACTAGAATTACACTATTATTACCTTTGAGGGTATTATTAAAATGAAAAGAATCCCAAGGGGTGTATGCGATCTTCCATGCGACCAACTCTGTTTTCTCAAGATAGTGATTTTTAGAAGTCGTTTTGAAGCCATTTCTGACAGATATGCCTTGGACATTATATTTAGAGATGGGCGAATTTCCCGAAACATTCGTTTATTCACTTCACGCTGATTTCTCGGCAAAAAATAACTTCGTTCCGAATTATTCGGCACGAATCACGTTAAAAAACAGCTGATTTCCAGGCTGCACAGAGCCTGCAGGTGCTGATTAGATTGTTGTACCATGCTTAAATATATAGAGGGAGATTGGTTTGGTCTTCATACAATGTTGTGTTTTAGTATGACACGCAGATGACTGCCGCCGCTCTTGTAATCGCTTCACTATAATTTTCCTGGGCACTTAGAGGGCAAAACTGACCCAAAAAACTCAAGCTGGGAATGTAGCCTTGATAAAGTCATCGACCAGCGAAAGCTGGAAAAAAAACTGCTGAGAGCTCAGGTGGCAACATTAGTGAAGAGTGTGGAGCGGTGACGGCGGCAGCCAAGAAGCATTGAAGTCAGGCAGTGGCACAATGACATTATGGAGGGTGGCTCAAAAAACAGGAGGAAGCCACAGAATGGACAATGACTGAGAGCGGACGGTCACGGACGCAGCAGCATGAGGTTCAGGCAGTGGCACAAATGACACAGTGTGGAGGAATCGGCAGCAGCACAGCAGCAGCGATGAGGTTCAGAAATGGCACTATGACACAGTGTGGAGGACACGGGCAGCAGCCACAGCAGCAGCATGAGGTCAGGCAGTGGGCACAATGACATTCTTGAAGGTGGCAAAGAGGAGGAAGGAAGCCACAGAATGGCACAATGGACTTTTTTTGAGAGCGGAGGTCACGCTGCAGAAGCATGAGGATCAGGCAGTGGCACAATGACATTTCTGGCGGTGGCAAAACGGGAGGAAGCACGAATGGGCACAATGAATGAGTGAGGATGGGGGATCAGGAGCAGCCAAATGAGGTCAGGCGAGTGGAACAAATGACAACAGTGTGGAGGACAACGGAAGCAGTCATAGCAGCAGCATGAGGTAGAAAGTGGTACCTAATGCACAGTGTGGAGGACTACGGCAGCAGCCACAGCAGCAGCATGAGGTAAGGACCCAGTGGCACAATGACATTCTGGAGGTGGCAAAACAGGTGGAAACAACAGAATGGCACATGACTGAAGACGCGGAGGTCACCGGCGGCCAGCCAACATGAGGTCAGGCTTGTGGCAAATTCAAACAGTGTGGGAGGGACAACGGCTGCAAGCATTTCGCAGAAAGCATTTGAGGTCAGAAAGTGGTACAATGACACAGAGTGGGAGGACACCGCGAGCAGCCACAGCAGGCAGCATGAGGTCAGACAGTGGCACAATGACATTCTGGAGGTTGCTAAAACAGTATTAGGCCACAGAGTGCACAGTCTCACAGTGTAGTGGTCACAACAGCAGCAGTATGAGGTCAGGCAAGTGGCACATTTGACTTCTGGATCGGTGGCAAAACAGGAGGAAGCAACAGTGTGGGCACAATGACTGAGAGCGGAGGTCACGGCGGGGTGGGACAGCAGCATGAGCGGTCAGCAGTGCACAATGACACTCAGTGTGGGAGGGACATGGCAGCAGCCCAGCAGCTAGGCATGAGGTCAGAGAGTGGCACAATGACAAATCTGGGATGGTGGCAAAAAAAGACGAGTAGGCTTACAGGAGTGGCACAATGACAAGAGGTTTGAGGTCGACGGGCGGCCAGGAGCACGCATGAGGTCAGAGAGTGGCACAAATGACACAGTGTTCAAGTGGGTGGCAATACCAGTCACATGATAAGATGGTGGTATGAGATGGAGAAACTGGCTAGCAGATGTGTGGATTCTGGCGGGATGGGTGGCGGCTAGAATCAGTGGCCTGAGGCAGGTAGTTTGAACACAGACTGATGCCTAAGGCATTGGTAGTGTGGGAAAATCCTGGCGATCCACGCCTGATTATCTGACAAAGGGTCAGTCCATTCCCATTTCCTTGGACAAGCGCGGTTCTACTTGGTGGTAACGATGGCCCCGCCGCACTGAACACCCGCTCTGATGCCACAATACTGGCCGGGCAGGACGCTTCTCCACTGCAAACTCGGGCAAGTTGCGGCCACAATCCAGTTTGGCTTCCCAGTAGTCCAGCGGCATCTTCTTAATGGCGGTGGTGGCAGAGTGCTTTCCAAGTAAGGCACCACTGTTGGTTCAAGGACTGCTTCACCAGGTCTGCTGCTTGCTGCTGCTGGCGACTGCCCTCTCACTTGGGGGTGAAGGAAGTGCTCCCCCCCATCCGTGACTCCAGACTTTGGTTACTACTGGATGGAGCTGGTACTGCTCCTACCCCCCCACCCTCCACACAGGCAGCCGCGGCAGTAGTACCGTGAGCGCTGAGGAAACCCACGGTAAGAATGGGATGTCAGAGGAGGGGACGAATGCCGCACATAGGCAGCCGGGCCAAAACTGATACGGAGGATTTCCATATAGTATTTGAGTTTGTCTTCTTTCAATAGCTGGGAAAAAGGCTACCATCTTGGACGGTAGCGGACGGTCCTATAGGGCTGGAGAGCCCAGAAGTCATCCCTCTGCCGGATGCCTGACTATTAGGCTGTAACTAGCCAGGCAATAAGCATGCTGCGGGCACATATGCACAAGGTGACTCCGAGGGGCTCCTGCCTACATTTCCACTGTCTATTGCCACTGTTGCTTGCGTGGTCTCGCCTCGTCTTCCTCATCTCCATCCACCTCATCAGCTTGATCACCTGCTCCTCCTCTCTTGTCACCTGGGTAGAAAAAATCCACTCATTTCCAACAGACAATGCTTTGCTCCAAGGGTTCCTCTCCTCCTCCTCTCCATTTCAGTCCCCACCGGACTAATGTGGCCCACGTGATGTAGGTCGCCACGATCTCCAGTCCCCTGCCCCTAGACAGATTTTTCAGCATCCTGTTCAGGACATGAAGCAGTTGGAATGACGTTTTCATCCCGTAGTCATGGAGACTGACAAATAACGTTCGCCTCTCGATGGCATCAAACCAACACGGCAGGGTGTCACGCATGAGCTTGCCTCTGGCTGACATCAAAGTTACACAGGGAGTACTTCTTTCTGCCCTGGATACATCAAAAAGCGTTAATGGCCTTTCTCTGTTCCATACAGTCGGTCCTACAATGTGGCATGCTGGAATTCCAGCGGGTGGAACATCGCATATCAGAGTGTGTTGGGGGAGGACGTTCTGCCGCTGCAACGCGAGGGAGGGATGTTCACTGGCTTTGTACGAATGGGATAAAGTGCATGGCAACAGTTTCCTGGCCATTTTTCAGGATTGTTCTGAAGATCGGTGGAAGACTTCAGGAACCTTTTCACAACAGATTGAACACTGGGAGCCATGGCTAGGGCCGCATGGGACCGTTCCCTCTCGGTGCAGAAACGGACACAAGTCCTCCATTGTCTTCACCATGGTTTTTCGATCTGAAGTTGGCGCGGTGAAAGCCAACACATCGATTTCTTGCTGCATGACGCGGAGCAGTTATCCCCTGTGTGAACTTTGTTCGACGTGGCAAGCCAGGATGTAGAACTGGCGTGGACACCGCCTGTGCCTACACATGTGGTATGATGGTAGCAGTACATGTGGAGGCTGAGATGGTGGTTGAGGGGAGGAGGAGGAGGCGGAACATTGGCAAGGTGCAGCAGTTTGAAAAATGGATGGAGAAGTGGCGTCTCCTGTCCAAAGTTGTGGGTGTGCCTGGGCTGGAAGCAACATTCACCCAGTGGGCCGTAAAGTACATGTATTGGCATGACAGTAGTACAGCTCCAGACATCCGCGCTGCCTGCAACCTTGGAACAAACCGATGAGCTCAAGGACTGACCCACCTTCTGTTCTACATATTTATGAAGTGCTGGTACTGCCTTTTTGGAAGTCTCCATCTCTGCTCGGCACAAGCCATTAGTTCTCTGAATGGTGCAGAGTCCAACATTTGAAAGGGAGGGAATGCGTATTACCAACAACTTGGACAGGATGACACGGTCAGCTGCTGCACCTTAGGATGGTTGGACGCATACTGTTGTTCTTTGCAAACGCCTCGCTGACGACTGCTGGCGCAGGGTAGCGAGGAGCAGGAGCATCTGGACCGGGAGAGATGATGTCAAAGAGAAGAAAACAGCTCCCTTCTGCAAGGTTGGTGGGCCTCTGACTGGCTTGCAAAATAAAAATGGCATGCGTGCACTGGGCGCTGTCTGCTGCTGCTGTTGCTGCGGCGGCAGGATGGAACCACCACATATGAGCCACGTTTATCCCTGGCCACGGATGGTGACGCATGCTTGTGTTTGAAGCAGGGACGTTGGTGCAACGTTAGCTTCACTGGCCACGTTTCACTTTTGCTTACTGATTCTACATATTCCCATTTAGGCTCTCCGGTGTCTAGCAAAGAACTGAACACCGCGCCGAGTATCGGGGTTTACACGCACGCTCCACAATGAGTGATACTGCCTCCGCTGACCTCGCTGGGCTTGTGCCGCTAACTTTCTTGGACCTGTGAAGCGGGTTTTTTCTACCCCAGGGCCGCTTGGCTCCGACCTAACCACTGGCTGCTATGCTGCCTGACTCCGGCCACAACGAACCCACTTGCTGGCTGAGCCGCTGCCTGACGCGCAAGCTGACGCCCTCTTCTCCTGACATGATGAAAGCCCTTGCTCACCAGGTCCCAAGTCGCGTCGGGGCTTACATCATCATATATTTGTGTTTCATAGGTCAACTGCTGTCACATCTTCACGGTCTTGGGTATGCACGAGGCTGACCTCTCAACAACATGACACTCCCATGCCACTCTCCACATCTAACTTTGCCGATATTGGGCCCCATTTCTTCGCTGCCAAGGAGTGCGCTTGACTGCCCTCCTCAATATTGTTCATCCTAGCTATATAGTGCCGCTGAGCCCTGACCACTTAGTAGATCTCTGGCTGAGGGGAACCGGATGGGACAGAGGCGGGCTGAGGCCCGGTGAGGCCGCTGACCCGCTCCCGGGCCATGCACAACTAAGGGTTGTGTCTGAGGGTTCCCCCGAACTCTTGGCTGGGCGTTGTCAGATGTCATCTGGGAGGAAGAGGATGACATTGTCAACCAAACAAGAACCCTTGGGTTGCTGAAAATCACAACGGCGCTAGATGACAGCAGGCAGTTGTGGCCTCACGAGTGGACCTGCTGCGACGTCCCCTTTGCTGTGCTGCGACCTGGGATAGTTCCAGGAATGTTTGTGCCAATGCCACTCGCAGGTTGCAGAGCCTTGACACCTTTCTCTGTCTGACATACTGTTTGTTCTAAATTGTACAGACCACTGTTTGATGAGGATATCTGTTTATGATAAATATACACCCTGTTTTTGACTCCAATGAACCCCAGTAACAAGCTTGGGTAACCTTGGATGGAATAATAAATTGCGGCTCCACAATAATGGCCAGGGAAAAATTTACTTGTATGTGTCGTTTTAAAAAACACTGTGTTGTTTTACTAAATGTAAAGCACAAACAGGCTTAATTAATCTTCGACATGAATTTGGTACAGGAAAAATGTATATTTTTGCGTTTGAAAAAGACGTTTTATTTTTGTCAGCACTACAGCAAAACATAGCTTAATTAACCCCTGGATGTAATTGCGCCAAGAATTGAGTCGGACAAACTAGTAGCTTTGTCCTAGCGTGTTACATATTGCGTGTTTTCTAAGCCAAACAACAAGACGATACAGTTTTTATTTAACCATTTGCTTGTGAATTAGGTTACAGAAAATGTATATATTTTGGCGTTGAAAAATAAGAAGGTTTTTATTTTTTGTCAGCACACCCAGCAAAACATCGCATTAATTAAACCCCTGGATGTAAATTGCGCCAAAGAATTGAGCGCACAAAAAGTAGCTTTGTAGCGTGTTACATTGGTGTTTTCTACGCCACACAACAAGAGATACAGTTGTAATTACCTTTGCTTGTGGAATTAGGCTACAGGATAAAAATGTATATATTTTGGGCAGTGAAAAAGACGGGTTTATTTTTGTCGCCCACCAGCAAAACAATGCTTAATTAACCCCTGGATGTTGTAAATTGCGGACAAGGAATTGCAGCGACACATACTGTAGCTTTGGTAGCGTCGTTACAATTGCGTTGTTTTCTACGCCACACAACTAGAGATACAGTTGTAATTAACCTTTGCTTGTGAATTAGGCTACAGGAAAATGGATAAATTTTTGCGGGTTGATGAAAAAGACGGTTTATTTTCTGTCAAGCCAACACAGCAAAAACAACGCTTAATTAAACCTGGATGTAATTGCGCCAAGAATTGAGAGCACAAACTAGTAGCTTTGCAGCGAGTTTACAATTGCGTGTTTCTACGCCGCACAATCAAAGAGATACAGTTGTAATTAAACCTTTGCTTGTGAATAGGCTTACAGGAAAATGTATATATTTTGGAGTGAAAAAAACGACGGTTTTATTTTTGTCAGACCAACAGCAAAACAACGCTTAATTAACCCATGGATGTAAATTGACGCACAAGGAATTGAACGAACAAACTAGTAGCTTTGTTAGCGTGTTACAATTGCGTGGTTTTCTACGCCACCACACAACAAGAGTTAACAGTTTGTATTAACTTTGCTTGTGAATTTGGCTACAGAAAAATGTATATATTTTGCCAGTTGATAAAAGACAGTTTATGTTGTAAGCACACCTGCAAAACACACGCTTTATTACCCCTGGATGTAAATTGCGCCAAAGATTTGGTCGCACAAAACTAGGTTGCTTTGTTGCGTGTGACAATTGCGTGTTTTCTACGCCACACAACAAGTGATTACAGTTGTAATTAACCTTTGCTTGTTGAATTAGGCTAAGAAAAATGTATATATTTTGGTGTGAAAAAAGACGGTCTTATTTTTGTCAGCCACAGCAAAACAACGCTTAATTAGTGTGAAGCGATTGGTTGGCTATCGAATCGGGCGATAGTCGATAGTCAGGCCAACCATCTGATAAGGTTTTTCGATAGTGAGCAGCGATTATGAGCGTTGACCATTAAAAGACAATGGCTGAGAGCAAACAACACCTTCATTCTTAACACCCAAACAGGGCTGGAGAAGCTGGAATTAACATCCAACAACAGTCAAATGGATACGTGCTACATCTTAGGCAACACATTAGGTATTAAAAGACACCAGAAAAAAAACACGCACCATTCACTATCCCTGTCTTGTACCACCAGCTTGACCCATCAAACCTGCATCACCACAAATTAAAAAAGTGCCAGAATGCAGCTTATGATTTGAACCATAATCTTAATTGAACTGGACATTGGATTATCCTGTCTGGAACGCAGATGAGACCCAAACCTGCAATGACCCCAAGATTTTAAAAGTGCGGAAAAAGGAGTCTTTCACCACCATTTTTTTTTTTTAGTTTTCACTGAACATTGACTATACCTGTCTGGGCCACAGCAGAGACCCAACCTGCAATAACCCCGATTAAAAAGTGCAGAAAAAAGGTATAAGTCCTTTCACTACCATTTTAGTTTCACTGGACATTGACTATACCTGTCCTGGGCCACAGCATGAGCCCCAAAACCTGCATACACCCCAGATTTTAAAAAGTGCCAGAAAAAGGATGTCTTTCAACTTCCATTATTAGTTTACTGGACATTGACTTTATACCTGTCCTGGGCCACAGCATGAGCCCAAACCCTGCATAACCCCAGATTTAAAAAAGTGCCGGAAAAAAGGAGTCTTTCAACACCATTTTTAGTTTTCAATGGGACATTGTCTATACTTTCATGGACGCAGATATGACCATTAAACTGTCTTACCCCCAGATTAAATAGTGCCGGGAAAAGGACGTCTGTTATGTCTGTATCTGTTTTGTTTTCGTTATAATACACAGTTAGTAATTTTTTGCACCTTTCAATTCACCTGTGGTGACTATAGAATTGCTGTTTTAAAATTTACGTGGATGCTGCGTCAATGAACAAAAGCTGGGTGCGCAAAAAGTCAAAAAACAGTATCTGTTATTGTTTTTCGTATAATACAAGGTATTTTTTGCACCTTTCAGTTTCACCTGTGGTGACCTGTAGAATTGCTGTTTTAAGATTTACGTGGGATGCTGCGTCAATTGAACAAAGCTGGGTGCGCAAAAAGTAAAAAAACACGTATATGTTATGTTTTCGTATTAATACACGGTATTTTTCTCACCTTTCAATTCAACCTGGTGGTGACTATAGAATTGCTGTTTTTAAGATTTAGTGGATGCTGCGTCAGAATGAACCAATGCTGGGTTGCGCAAAAAAGTCAAAAAAAACACGTATCTGTTTGTTTTGTATTATGATACACGGTATTTTTAGGCAACAAACAAACTGTGCTGACTACAAGATTTCTGGATTGTTAATTTAACTCGCAATGCAGGTGGATATATCAACACAGGTGGAATGGTAAAATTGAAAATTGAATCACCTTTCTGAAATGATATATGATATAAAAGTGGAGTTTTTTGAGAAAACAAGAGACCTGCAGTTACTAGAAAATGATATGTATCATATTCTAAGTTCAGGCTGCCCAATAATCCAGAAATTTTTCAATAGCAATCTGTTAATTATAAAGGATATTGCAGTGCAATGTCTACACTAAGGTCTTGGTGAACTTTATCCAGTGTTCTTTTATAGATAGAGCTTGTCTGTGTTCGCCCGCGGGCCCCTACCCCCCCCCCCCCCACACGCATCCCACTGTGACTTTCAGCGGTAGATGCTGCTTTAAATTCTCTAGCTAACTAATAAAATCTTCAAATCTTAATCTAACTAAATTGGTAGGATTCAAAGCTAATAGTAGGGTTTTCTCTGTGCAGAAAATAGGACTAATTTCGCTGAGCTGTTTGGCACAGGGCAGGGACGCGCAGGTTCCTATTCCTATGAGACGCTGAGAGACACTAAGGCTGAACAGAATCGCTGTTGTTCTATGTATACGAGAGTAATGTGATTTTTCCAGCCAATAGCTACATACACATCCCAGTCATGAACGTTCGCACACACATTCTCACCTGCTCTATTCTGTAAATCTGATTTGCTGCCGCCAAAATTTCTAGGAAGCGCCAAAAATGGCGCGATCTTAATAGTTGATGCACAGATTTTAACCTTAATTATCGATGATATGAAAAATTCGATCACCATAAATAACATTGCGATTTTCATCTTTGCCGATTAATATCGCATCAACACTACGCTTAATTAACCCCTGGATGTAAATTGCGCCAATGAATTGAGGCGCATAAACTAGTAGCATTTGTATCGGTGTTTACAATTGAGCTGTTTTCTGCGATCCCACAACAAGAGGATAACAGTTGTAATTAACCTTTTTGCTTGCGAATTAGGCTTACAGGAAAATGTATATATTTTGGCGTTGAACAAGACGGTTTCTTGGGGTCTGCACACCTGCAAAACAACGTTAATTAACCCTGGATGAAATTGCGCCAAAGAATTGGAGTCGCACAAAACTAGTTAGCTTTGTAGCGTGTTACAATTGCCGAGTTTTCTATTCCACACAACAAGAGATACAGTTGTTAGATTAACCTTTGCTTAGTGGAATTAGGGACAGGAAAAATGTTATATTTTGCGTTGAAAAAGGACGGGTTTCTTGGGAGTCAGCACACCAGCAAAACAACGCTTAATTAAACCCCTGGATGTAAAATTGCGCTAATAGAATTGAGCAGCCAAAAATGAAGTGGTATTTGTATTGTAAAAAAACGCTGTTTCTTTAAATGAATACAACAGGACACTGGCTTAGATTCCCACTTGAGATATTGAATGTTATATGCAGCTGCTTTTTTTTTACAGTAGACGCACACTGGATTTCAGATCAATTACCCCCAAAAAATTAGGGAAATAGAAGCATTAAGAGTACAGTCTCTGAGGACAAGCTGAGGGACACCCCACAGAAATAGCTATATAAAAATCAATTTCTCCAGTAGGAGCTATCAGCCGCGGCAGCACCTTCCCTTATCTGTACAGTGAGAGCGGTATGAGCTCCCAACGTGAACCGGCGACTTATATAGTGTTGGTGACGTCACAGATCCAGCGGTCTTGATTGGCTTCACCCTCTGCACATGTTCAATGCAGGCTATGCCCCTTCTTCTCCCAGAGTGCTTTGCCCCAAGTAACGCCTTGTGCTCGCAGCCATTTACAATCAAAAGCACCACTTAGTTCACCCGAAGTACCCCAAAGTTCGACTTCGTTCCGAACCGAAGTTTTCCTTAAATTCTAAACGAATTCCACTTCGTTAGAATCAATTCGCCCATCTCTAATTATATTATAAAACCTTGAATTTTTACAACGTGATCTCCAAGCAACTCGTGATAAATTCAAGGAAGTTGATACTCTATTGAAATCTTTGGTTCCAGTTGATGATTATGCTAAATGTTGTGATAAACAGAATGTTTTTCTCAAGAAATTCAGAATGTATTTTGGGGGATACCAGAGAAGAAAGTGGTTTTATAGTACGCACAGGATTATGACATCGGAAAGGTCTACTCTTGGTCTAATGAAAGAGCTTTGAATATGAACAGATGGCTTTAGAAAGGTAAAGAACATAATGTGGATAAGCAACGTGTGGATAGTGACAGTTCTTTTTTATGGAATCCTCAAGGAAACAACATGGATCTCGACCAACTAGATGAGGGGGTAAAAGAAGACACAGATACCGTAAAAACCAGAAGTCAGAAACAAACTCGCAGCGGGAATCCTCCTTTGATGTTGAACAGGAGGAAACAGAGAAATCAACGGTGGTAAATATTTCCTCAGTGACTTTGTCTACAGCACAATTATCTTTATTACAAAAAGGACTTTCATTCTGACCTGATCAGAAGATCAATTGGTTTGAACTTGATTTAGACCTAGCCCAGTTTTTTCGGAAATTAAAATTAAAGGTCTGGTTTAGCCAACAGCCAGATCGGCATGGTACTTCTATGTCTAATAATGTTAATTCGATGGACTTTAAATTGAATGAGTATAGTTTGTCTTTATCTAGTGATTTTGTTCCTCCATCAGTGACTCATCCAGTAGAGACTTTTATCCAATTGGTTAGACAGGATGTTGAAAAATTGAAAAATAGTGGTGTGGGGGAAGTTCTTAGACATCCCAACCTTACTACAGATGAGATTGGTGCTTTAAAGGAATTGTCTGAAAATTTGAGAATCACCATTAGATCTGAAGATAAGGGAGGAGCTACTGTAGTCATGGACACTACACAATATTTACAAGAAGCGTATCGTCAGCTGTCTGATACTCTTGTTTATCGCAAGTTATCTGGAGACCCGAAGTTTGAATTTTGTCGCAAATTTGAGAGGCTTGTTAATGAAGCTTTTGATAATGGCCCTTGTGGATAGGGCCCTTAGAGATTTTCTTAATGTTTCACACCCGGTGACACCAATATTGTACTTTTTACCAAAAATGCACAAGTCTTTAACTAACCCACCAGGGAGGCCAATTGTGTCAGGGAGGAATTCCCTATCAAGTAATTCATCAATCGTTCCTGGATAAGGGTTTTGAATAATTTTAGTTTTCATCGACGTCATATATTAGAGATACTAATGATTTTTTTTGTGTCTAAGTTGAAACAGGTTGAGTTGCCGGCTGGTGCAATTTTGGCAATCTTTCGATGTAAATTAGTCTTTACCCCTCAATTAATCATGCACATGGGTGTTGCGGCAGTTAAACGTGTGTTACAACGAGCAGATTTTTCTAATGCTGGAAAAGAGTTTTTGCTGTCCTTTTTGCTCTTGGTGTTAACATGCAACTTGAATTTGCAGATGTATTTTATTTGCAACTTAGGGGGACAGCAATGGGCACCAATGTTACCCCCCACGTACGCATTTATTTTCAGACTTGGTTAGAGGGGATTCTTCTTTTGTGTCTCCCCACTTCATTATATGTATTGAGGTGTGAGATACATAGGATTGATGTCTTCTTGATTTTGACTGGATCGGTTTCTGGATTGTTGGAATTTCAAGAGTTCTTGAATAATATTGTCACTAATATACAGTTTACCTTATCTTATTCATTGGACAAGTTGTCTTTTTTGGACACTATGGTCTTGGTGTGTGATAGTGTGTTAAAAACAGAACTTTATGCTAAGGAGACTGACAAAAACACTTTGTCCCATTAGGAGAGCCACCATCCAATTATTATGCGGCTTTCGTTGCCATTTAGTCAACTATTGAGGAGCGAGACGTATATAGTGGGCATCGAAAGTTCATGGCAGCCAGACTACTTGTAACAGGGAAACATGACAAGAAAGTTTTTTGAAACGCAGGTTTCTCCTCAACATTTGTGTCCCAAACAGGTTTCCCGTATCAATTCACTTAACTTATCGATGATGTGCGTAATCAGTGGAAATCTAGGTCCTCTTTGAATAAGAGTAGCTATTGTTTCTACCTATAATGAGTTGAGTTCTAAGATACTCCGGTCTCCTCGAAATATTGGCATTATTGCAACATGGTTTTGGGAATGTTCAAGAATTTCAATTGATGCCTTTAATGTCTTTTAAGAGTTCTGCCAATTTGAAGGATTGACTAGTTAAAAATATTGTTCAAGACCCCCAAACTTCATCAAAGTTCTTGGTCAGTCCTAGATTGTGTTGTTTTCCTTGCATCAGTTGTGTTAACTGTAAAAAATATAGTTAAGGGAGTAACGTTTTTATACACACTGGTTTCTCGGGGACAAGTGTTTAATATTAAAGGTTCCATCTAACGTGCTTGTCTGACTGGGTTATTTACATTCTTTTTTTTTTTGTAACTGTATTTTTATTCGAACATTTTTTTTTTCAATAAATAAGTATACAGTAGCGACATGCATCACATCCATAAGGAATACAGAATTATCATGTACAACGCCGTTCAAAATGTCCAACATGTCCTACATCACATATACGCCAACAATATAATAGAAAATGTGGCTCACCTGCTTCTTAGACGATCGTAAATCCTGCAGACCTCAGGTATAGAGTGAATTCAGTCCAGGCCCGCTGCCGGCCAAGCAGCTTTCCACACAAAGACGTAACGGAAGTTTCTTCCCGGTAATCGCACAACAGTGCGCCGCAAGTGAATCCTCCACCCGGCTACTAGTATAAATCACTCTTCTTTATTAGAAACTTAAAAGACAGCCAACTGAAACAACATAGCACACAAGACTAACGCGTTTCGGGCTTGTTAGCCCTTGTTCACAGTAAATTTTATGAATGTTAGCTCATATTTAAAAATAAATTAAATGACAACCAATAATTCAAAATTGATGCACGTGACTGAGACCGGAGGGAACCCGGAAACACAAGCGAAATAAGGGGCATGGGACACCTGTATAAGGTAAAAGGTAAAAGATATTGTGTGAGAACATATTCAACATAGGTTGCATATGAAATAAACAAGATAAAGTATAGATTTGATAATAAATGCAAATAAGAGATGCTATGTTGAGTACAGGAGTATGGACCTTAAGATATATCCGATAAATTAGCAATTAGTATATGTATAAAAGGTCTGTACGATAATTCATACCCTCTGGTATACGTGTGCCTAACTTGAGGATCCAAAACGCTTCCTTCTAAGTTTTTTTACCCAGTTTCCACCTCGGTAAGGGCGAGGGATATGTTCAATGGCATAGAATTTAAAGCTAGATAAAATTTCACCTGGTGACACTCAATGAAGTGTCTGGCTGCACCAGACATTTGTCTCTGTTGATTTTTTATGGAAAGAATGTGTTCTGAAATTTGAATTTTAAGCTTCCGTATCGTGCTGCCCACATATTTTCTCAAGCAACTGGTACATTCAATAATATAAATTACATGCGTACTGTTGCAATTAAAAAATGATTAATCTTATAATCACTCAACTTTTTAGTGTCAGCAAAGATGTCAGTTTTAACCTTATATTTACATGCCCCACATCGACTGCACCCACACGAAAAAAATCCTTTCTGGGAGAGCCACGTCTTGCCCGAGGTTTTTGGCTTGCCAAAAAAAGTATATTATTGAATGTACCAGATGCTTGAGAAAATATGTGGGCAGCACGATACGGAAGCTTAAAATTCGAATTTCAGAACACATTCTTTCCATAAAAAATCAACAGGGACAAATGTCTGGTGCAGCCAGACACTTCATTGAGTGTCACCAGGGAAATTTATCTAGCTTTAAATTCTATGCCATTGAACATATCCCTTGCCCTTACCGGAGGATACATGTGTCCCCACAGTACCAACTGGCACTGCAAGGAGACATGTACTCCAGTGCAATTTAGCACAAATGTGAGGAGAGGCGTGCTCCAACATTGCCTCCACGAAGGGTAGACAACGTGCAAGAGGCCCACCGGTGTGTATGCCTGGGCGAGGCCGATGGCCTCCTAACGTATACCCTAATGATAATGAACAAAGATTACTTCAGTCAATCTCTTAAGAACATGAACAATCAAGACATAGGACAATAGACAGACAAGAGAGGGGGAGGGAAGGAAGAAAGGTAAGGAAAAAGCAACCCACTCATTCAGGTACTGAGACGCGCATCCCAAAAGGCCCATACCTTCTAAAAATTTTTTCCCCCGATTTTGTAGAAACAGCGTGGGTACCCATGCGGGGTTTCCCCCCAATTCTGTGGACAAGATAAAAGCCGCGGGGGGGTTTTGTTTTTTTCCCGCCCCCCATATTAAGCACCTACCCCGCTGTGAAAACATGAAAACATCACTGGTTTTGACCTTGGGAGGTCATCAACCGACCCCCCAAATAAGACGTCAAGGGCGAGAGGATCTCACACCCAAGCCCCTCCCCAAGAGGCCCCTCACTTCCTCCGAATGGCCAGGACCACCCCCAAAATATGGGGGGAAAAGGGGTTCCCGTGGCATTCCCCAATTTCCCCCCACCAGAGATGGGGTTTTGGGAAACCCCCGGGGAAAGGGGGGTAGCCCAATGAAAAAAGGATTTGTATAATTCTTTTTTGGGGCCACCAAAACCCGAAGATTGGGCCGTGCCTCCAAAAAAATGCAAGTGTGAAAGGCCCCGGGCTTGCTAGGGGGGTTTCCCTTTGTCAAAATTTTTGGGGATTCTGGGCTCCTAAATGGGGGGCCCTAAACAGGTGTATATAGGGAAATCGGGGCCCCCTGTAAGCCCCACTCTTGCACAAGGCAAAAAATAGTAGGGGGGGAGAGAACTGATGTCCCATAGAAGGGGAAAAGGGAGGTATTAATTGGGGGTGGGGAAATTAAGAGGTGGGGAAAGGGCCAGCGTAGGGAGTAACTCAAAGGGAAGGGAGCCCCCCCTGTCCCAAAACCCCCAGCAATGTCCGCAAAGCGAAAACAGGTTCCCCCCCCAGCCAGGGTTGAGCGAAAAACCCCGAAGAATAGAGGGAGGAGAGTTGGGTGCACAAGAACGATGTCATAGGAGAAGGGGGGAAAAAAGGGAACAGTCTCTGCAGCTCCCAGATAAAAGAGTGAACCAAATTGGGCCTAACGAGTGGTTATAGGGGGGGGGCCTAGAGTCCATGAAACGAGTTAGGATGGATTGGGGCCAAAAAAAGCCCACCACCTCCATCCATTTGGAGTTGTCTCGGGGCCGCCAAGCGGGAAATACGGCAAAGGTGGGGCCCCCAGTATATGGAGGAAATTGGGTACCCCCAAAACCCCCCTCGCTTTCGTCTTAGACTCCTTTGCTACTGGGTCCTCCCCCGGGGACCAAAAAAAGTTCAGGGGGGGGCTCCCTGAAGGATTCAACTCTCGCTAGGCCCGGTTTTTGGAGTGTCTCAAAATAAGTTTAAGGTTTGGGCAGATTGTCATTTTAACCGTTGATTAAAAAAAAACGAGATAGGCAAGTCATTTTACAAAGAGAGACTTCAATTCCCTAAAAAGGGGGGGGAATTTTTCCCTGATAAGGGTGAAAAATGTACCCTTTATCATAAGCCTAAGTATTTAAGGTTTGGGGCCCTGCCAATGTTGGGGAAAAAATTTACGTTAAACGATCTAATTCCCCCCGGTGGTAAAATGATGGAAGGTTTCCGTTTTGTGGCGTTGCCCTTTGTACCCAGAGAACACAAAACCCTCAAAGAGGAATGTAGGGGGAAGGGAGTATGTAGGTTTGTCAGTTTTAAAGGATGTCATGGGCAAATGGGGGTTTTAAAAACTCCTTAGCTTTAAACTTTCCCCCCAAAAATTTGGGCGGGGCCCTAATTGCTCCCGCTGGGGGCTCTATGCAGGGGGGAAAACAGGGGGGGGGAAGGGGGAACCCTTGTCTCGTCCCTTTTTTAAACTGGAACGTGCCGAGGTGTGTGGGGAAAGTGCCGCAGAGGGGAAGTGAAAAGGCCTTTGTTTGCCGTCAAAAATACCCTCGAAGCCAAAGTTAGTCAAAGTTTCAAAGAGGAAAGGGCCCCCCCCGGGCAAAGGGGTTTTCCGTGTCAGGTAGGAGAAAGCCTGTCCCATTTAGGCATTAAAAACCTCGATCAAGTCGATAGTTTTTTCTGGGGTTGCCCCCCCTTGACGAGAGGGGGACAAATCCCCCTTGGGCCTTGTTTTAAACCCGCTGGGGCAGCCCGACTCCCAACCTATTTTTGGCCCGCAGCTTTGGGGAAAAATTTTTAGGTCCCAGTTCAAAGGGCTTTTGGCCCCATAGCTCGCATGCAGCCCGGGGCCTTCCCCGCTTTTGTAACGTGATTGAATGGAATAAAAAATAGGGGGGAGAAAAGGTGGGGAAAGGAAGGGGAAAAAAAAAACCGGGGCAGGACTCCGCAAAGGTCTTAAGTATTTATTGGGGGCCCTCCGGCCCCCGGGGGCCCCACTCGAAGGAGTCCTTCAACACCCCCAACGCCTCCGTTTGATAGGGGCATTAAAAAAGCAGATGCTTTTTGGGGGGAGCCTGGGGAGGGGGGGGTGCTTTTTAAGAAATCCCCAATAAGTTGTTTTTCCCACCTCCTGCCCGGGGGGCTCGATGGCAGGGAGTGGCTTGGGGGAAAAACTTGAGAAAATTTTAGCAATCGATTTGGGATGTGAAGGAGTGCCTTCCCCATTTCGGAGACCGCGGCATAGAGGACACAGCCTTTTTTTAGTTGTTAGCTACATTGTTCGCCTTGTTTCCCTTTCAAAATACCTTGTTGGGTATAATAGTAGTTTTTTCAGTTGAAAAGAACCCCCGTATCTTTAAACCTTTTTGGTAGCCATAGTGCCGCAGTGGTTTTTTTTTGGTTTTTGGTACATTCGTTTTTGTGTGTAGAAGACGAAATCCTCAAGAGGCTTTGTAACTCTTTTCCTTCAGCCTTGGAGCCCCGGGGAAGCATTCACCCCCCCAAATTGTCTAAAGACCCCCCAAAGGGTACCCCCGAGGGGCACCGAACCCCTATTTTTCTCAAAGTGGTTTTTCGGGGGTTTCCCCCTTCTCTTGTTGGGGGGATTTTTTATAAGGGGATTCGTTCAGTTTTTCCAATGAAGACTTGCTGTGGGGGGGCCCGGAAAAACTAGGCACCCGACCGGGGGGTGATCCGGGGCCATGTAATCGGTAATAATCGACCCCCCTTTACCAAACCGCCCCGTGTAGGGCGGTAACAATAAAAAGGGTTTACTGCAAAAACAAACCCTAGAAGAGCCCAGCAAAAGCAACAGTATAAACTTCGATAACCCCTAATTTTCAGCCTAAAATGAAAAAAAACGGGGGGCTGTTTACGATTTAAAATGGATCTGTAGTGAAAGGAAACCCAAAGTGTCCATTAGAGGGGCCAGCAAAAAAGGGTGGGGGATCCCTCAGCGAAAGGGGACGGTGAGGCTTTGGGGGGGATGAGGGGGTGCCACCGTACCACCCCGCGACGAGAACTTCGCCCTACCGGGGGAGGGGGGGGAGCAGATAAAGAGGGGCCGCTAACTTTGGGGGGCGGGGGAAGGGGCCCCGGCGAAGTCGAAGGTTCCCGGGAGGTCTCAGTGTGGAGTTTTGCCCCCCCCGCGCCAGATTTGGGGGAAAGGGGGTGGCCACCTGTACGGTATGCGGTGTTCCTGAAGGGTCAGAAGGAGGGGTTTCAGGTGCCGTCGCTTCTGAAGGGTGACCCAAGACAGGTCTTGAAAGAGCTGGACTGAAGAACACTGGAATTTAATGGAGCGGACACCCCTGGCCTTCTCCATGACCGCCTTCAATTGGTAGTCATGGAAACAACAAATGACATCCCTCAGTTGTGGAGATGAACCCTTCGGGCGCAATGCTCTGTGGGCCCTGTCCAGCTTGAATGTAGGTGGGGGGGGGAGTCCCCTAACACTTGGGAAAACAGAGAATCCTACGTAGCTTGTATATTTTCGTCCCCCTGGGGCTCAGGCAGGCCCCTTATACGCACGTTGCTGCAGCGACCCCGATTATCCAGATCTTCTAGATGGCGCGCCATTTCTTGCATAGTGGATATTTGCGCCGAGAGGGCTGGGTGGACTTGGGTCAGATATTTGCGCGTATCGTCGTGATCATCCTCCAGCTGCTCTACCCGGGACGCTATCGTCTTGAAATCTTGTCTAAGGGATGAAACTTCCTCTTTGAAGGCCGCTGTAACATCAGATAATAGAGCCCTCAATTCATCCCTATCAGGGAGCTGCATCATCCTCTCAGCCCACGGTGGAGTGCGGGAGAGATCAGGGCTATGAGTGTCCAGCAAGGGAGCAGGAGAGCCCTGCCATGAGTGAGAGCCACTGTGAGAGTCTCTGCTGCAGGATGGATGGGGGGAGCATGAAATCACAGAGCCCTTGTCCCCAGCTAGTGCACCATCAGGGGCCCCCTGTGGCAGATATCCTCTTTGTTCAGAGGCAATGTTAGGGCGCCCTTTAGCCTTGTTGGGCGAATTATGTGGCCCTGGGGCAGCCATGGCTGCGTATGTACTGCTGCCCTGGTATGAGGAAGGAGAGCCTGGCAGGGGCTGCACGTCCTCACAAGATGGCCGGGGGGGGGGGGGGGGGATGCGGCAGGTACCTGGAGTCGCTGCAAGTGTCCCTCTCTCTCGTCCAGGTCCCGGAAGGGCGATCCCCAGGCTGCTGCGAACGCCCTGGTGCCCGGGCGGCGTGGAGTGACAGCCGCTGTAGAGGCAGTCTGCGCTGCCGCGCCGGGTGAAGTCAGGGCCTTCTCTCTGCTCCCGGACCCACGTGATAATGGCGCCGAGGCCTGACCTGGCGCAGGAACTGCGGCTGGTCGGGCCCTGTGGAGGAAGACTGCTGGGGTTTTCGGCTGCAGGTGCAGTCTTCTTTTACCCATGGATGGGTCCAAACACGGGTTTTTTTTTCTTATTTTCGGCCTCTTCATACGAGAGCTCCACACTCACACGTCCATCCCGCTCGACTTCCTGTTATTTACATTCTATGGTGTCAGTGCAACCTAATTTATGTGGGTGAAACCACTTGTGATTTTAAGACAAGGTTAAATAATCATAGGTATTCAATTCGAAAAAAACGACAGGACTTACCAGTATCCAAGCATTTTTTGGATGCTGGACATCACGAATGGGATCTCAGATGTATGGTGGTTGATCACATTCCTGTACCAAAAACGTGGAGGGGATGGTATTCTTTTATTAAAAAAAAGGGGATTGGAATGGATATTTAAAACACAGTCCTTGAAACCTCGTGGATTAAATATTGATTACAAGGTATTACCTGGTATGTTTAAATGAAGTTTTGCCTTTATATTTTCCCTATATATGATTTCAGCATCTGGTTCTGAAGCAAGAGTAAATATTTTCTGAATAAATTTTGATATTTATTTATTTTTCTTTTTTAGATCCACCACTACACTTTGATATCGTATCTTGGGAGGATCGCTATGCCGCTTACCTGTGTTTTTATTGATGTTCATTTTTTATGAATATATTGTTTTTCATCGCTGCTGGATTCACCTTTTGCTGCGTTTTTGGGATCTTTGCCTCTTTTAAGTATAAAATAATTTAAGGGTGAGGAGTCACCAGGTGGATTGGAGTGTCCTGGAGCTTTTTTAGGTGCTTTGTGCGTCTTTTCCACTTTGTGGAGTTTTCTTTACATAGCGCCTTTTAACTGTTCCTTTACTTCCCATTGTTTGGGTTCGTTTGGGAGCGGTTTGCCCTGGATCATTCCATATCCTAGAATATATGTACATTATGAGATGGCATCGATTCTGCCCTTTTCTAAAATGGCCATAACGGCTTTGTATGTCTAATTGACATGCGCGAGGAGCGTTCTGTTATAGTGGAATGTGGTATCCAAGAACGTTCCTCTGGGCTGGTATTTGATTGGTTGACTATGCGGACGCTGTTTCCTGTCATGCGCAATTAGTAAGCATGCTTTGCCTGACAGTTTTACTATGGACGCGCTCATTCACTTCCAATCCGCTTGCATTGTCTTCCGGTCATGCGCAGCTTGTTGTAGTGGACGCCGCAGCGTGTATTTGTTTACATGAGTGTTTGATTGATTCTATATTACAGGTAAGCGATTGTAGCCTCCGCCCCTTTTTTTAGAAATTTTAATATCATCACATTTCTGGCACTTTGATTATATTGGTAATGTTATGTATTGCCTTAATATTGCCTCTTACATTTTTTTGGACACATGGCACTGTTTATTATATCACTGTATTATTGTATTTATATTGATTGTTTGTAATTGATTATATTGTTGGGTGTGTTATATATTGCTTGTAAATTACATTGTTTGTCACTTAAAGACGGCTCTGTGAGAGAGCCGAAATGTCGGTCTTTGCTGCATGTGGGAATAAATGTTTTTCGTTTTTTTGAGCCATACCTGAGTCGTGCTGCGGATATTTTCTTTGTTTACACACTGCATATATATAGCTCTACTGTGCTCCGGGAGTGTTGAGGTCTGCTCTGGACGTTGCAGGGAGCCGGATGATGCACATTCCGGGAGCACGGTAGAGCAATGTATATATATATCTATATATATACACACTGCATATAAATCATATATATGCAGAAAGGGGAAGTTTACAATAAACAACAAATGAAACAAGAGGAGACAGTCATCTGTTCAGTGTGAACACTGGCTCAGCTGGGGGCTTATATACACACACACTTACAGGAGTATCAGTAACATAACAATTTCATGTGTTTGGCCACCCTAAGCCCCCAGGACACACAGCCACTCCTATAATATACGTATTTATAGTGGTCTTCTGTTTATCTCTTGTTTTTGGTGGTCATCATTTCTGAAGTCCCTGATTGGGTTCAACAGTCAAGGTGCCATTGTCGGACTTCACCACTTTAAAGTAAATGGCTTGGAGTGGTGAAGTCCGACAATGGCACCTTGACTGTTGAACCCAATCAGGGACTTCAGAAATGATGACCACCAAAAACAAGGAGGTAAAGAGAAGACAGGAGAGCACTGTTATACATGACAAAACACACAATTTCAAAGAGAAAGTCTAGATTAAAAAAAGACAAATTATACATAAGTATTTTATATGAGCGGCCGTGTGGCCTCGGGCTTAAAGGGGTTGTCCCACTACATTGATTCCTCTCACCTCAGTCCTGTTTTCTTGGTTTCACTTTGAATTTAGGGACATTTACTGGCTTCCAATAGGCAGCAGTAGAAGCCAGGTCTGTAGCTATAGCAACCAGCACTGGTAGCCTATCAGGAGAGATCACACAGGTCTGTAGCTATAGTGACCAGTGCTGGCAGCCTATCAGGAGAGATCACACAGGTCTGTAGCTATAGTGACCAGTGCTGGCAGCCTATCAGGAGAGATCACACAGATCTGTAGCTATAGTGTCCAGTGCTGGCAGCCTATCAGGAAAGATCACACAGGTCTGTAGCTATAGCAACCAGCACTGGCAGCCTATCAGGATAGATCCAACAGGTCTGTAGCTATAGTGACCAGTCCTGACAGCCTATCAGGAGAGATAGAACAGGTCTGTAGCTATAGTGACCAGTGCTGACAGTCTATCAGGAGAGATCACACAGGTCTGTAGCTATAGCAACCAGTGCTGGCAGCCTGTCAGGAGAGATCACACAGGTCTGTAGCTATAGCAACCAGTGCTGGCAGCCTATCAGTAGAGATCACACAGGTCTGTAGCTATAGCAACCAGTGCTGGCAGCCTATCATGAGAGATTGAACAGGTCTGTAGCTATAGTGACCAGTGCTGGCAGCCTATCAGGAGAGATCACACAGGTCTGTAGCTATAGCGACCAGTTCTGACAGCCTATCAGGAGAGATCACACAGGTCTGTAGCTATAGTGACCAGTGCTGGCACCCTATCGGGATAGATCACACAGGTCTGTAGCTATAGCAACCAGTGCTGGCAGCCTATCATGAGAGATCACACAGGTCTGTAGCTATAGTGACCAGAGGAGCTGATGCAGCCCATACAAGAGGCTATATCTAGGAATAAGTAGGACACTGCTAATGGACATATATTGCAAAGTGACTTGTTTTTGCAAGGTCTTTAACATAAAAAGAAGCGATCCCTGTAGTGAGACAACCCCTTGAAGATGGCTGTTCACATGGAACTGTTATGAGTTTGCTTTCAAAAATTGTTCCTGTAAGGTGGGTTCAAAATACAATATTGTATATGCCTGAGGTATCTGTCAGGGTATTGTGAAAAGAAGTACCCTGGCAGATACTGCGACAGAATCATAGGGAATAATAGAGCAGATGTAGCCCTGTGTGGGATACATTCTGCTCTATTTCTCACTGCATACACTTATTTTACGGGACTTAATAGCATAGTTATTATCCCCAATGGGTTTGTATGGTATTTGCTCCAGTACCTTTTTTTCATGGTACCCCAACGGATACCTTGAACCAATGTAATATCGTACTGTGAACCCACCCAAAGTGCTTGTGGTGTTTGGGGGGCCCAGTGCACAGCTCAGAACCCCCCCGAAGCCCTAAGCGAAGGGGGACCAGGACTTTGGGCGGGGAAACCTAGAGCTCCCTTATAGTTGGGGAGTTTTTGGCTGTATAGCTGTAGGTTTGTAAGCTGATGGTTTCAGTGTATGCATAGTATATTTATTGTAAGTAACTTTGAGCAAAGGGGATAGGTTTTGAGAGGACAGCTTATAGTCCCTGCATTGTGCTAAAGCTCCTGTATGTGTAGTTTATAGGAATGAGCAGGGGGGTTGTGATATGAGAGGGAGGAGTTGTGGATGGGGAAGAGTTTACTGTGAGGAGGGTGGGGTTTAGGAGTAGATATAAGTTCCGGTCTTCTCTTCCTACTTCCTCTCTCTCTCACCAAAGAAGCAAGATAAGATGTCTCTGCAGCCTCAGGGAAGTACAATGCACAGTGACCCCCTCACATCACACAGGAGGGGGTTTCACTCACCTCATACAAAATACAGCAGTATAGTATAACATACTGTATTGTATATGGGATTATTACATAGGAATTCATGTAGCACATGAGGGAATGTATCTGCTCCCTCCCCCCTCATGCTGCAGGCTTGGCTCTAGCTTGCTGTCTGTAAGCATGTACCGTCACATTCAGTGTTATCTGAGCTCTCTATGGTGGAGCTGTGAGGTCACAGGTACTGGGGATACTGGTGAGAGAAGGGCAGCCTGAGGGGAGTAGGGAGATCACAGACATGAGGGTCAGTGAGGAGGCTGCAGTGACTGTACAGGACAACCCTGTGCTGGATACTGACCTTGTGCTGGATGTAACTATTGCTGGGTGCAGGGTCTTAGTTCTCCCTCTGTAGATAGAGGCTGGGGATCTGTAATAGTTCTGTATACTGAGCCCAGGCTATCACAAGAATGTATACTGACCCTGCTATGTACAGGGCATTATTCCCCTGCTTAGTAGTGTGGTTGGTGATATCACAGCAGATGAACTCATAAATAGGACTGAATACCGACCCTGCTGTTATGTACAGGGCATTATTCCCCTGCTTAGTTTTGTGATTAGTGATATCACAGCAGATTAACTCATAAATAGGACTGGTTACTGCCCCTGTTATGTACAGGGCATTATTTCCCATCTTCGAATTATGGTCTAGTGATCGGTGTATAACCTTTATCTCAGGGCTGTATTCTGACCCTGCTATGTACAGGGCATTATTCCCCTGCTTAGTATTGTGATTAGTGATATCACAGCAGATTAACTCATAAATAGGACTGGTTACTGCCCCTGTTATGTACAGGGCATTATTTCCCATCTCAGCATTATTGTCTAGTGATCGGTGTATAACCTTTATCTCAGGGCTGTATTCTGACCCTGCTATGTACAGGGCATTATTCCCCTGCTTAGTATTGTGATTAGTGATATCACAGCAGATTAATCTCATAAATAGGACTGGTTACTGCCCCTGTTATGTACAGGGCATTATTTCCCATCTTAGCATTATGGTTTAGTGATCGATATATAACCTTTATCTCAGGGATATATTGAGACCCTGCTGTGTACATGGTATCAGCTCCCCCTTACTCTACATGGAGTCTGATGTACCTGATCTCTTTTACCTCTGTGGATACATATTTTATGATGCATGCTGACTCTATAGTCTCTTTTGTGCTGTATATATTAACACTGCTGAAGATGGTTGGTAGGGGGTCCTTGGAGTTGGTGGATAATATTTTGGTGTTTCATCACAGTGATGGTCCCCATGGTTTGGTCTGGCGTCTATGGTGAGGCTCATGCAGGGTGCGGTCCCGGCGAGCCGATGGTTAATTTTGCCATTCAGGAGCCGCGCCAGACATGCAGAGAGCGCATCGGTGGAGTCCATGGGGCTTGGAACGGCAAGGTCCCAATGTGGGCCGGATGCCCGTCACGGGCGGCATGGGGCTGGCCCTGCAGCATCAAGAGAGACCCCAGAAGTTACAGCGGACGTGCACCGGGACAGCGGAAAAGGGCAGCATGGCTCCTGCATACTGGCAATTGTGGCTTATGGTTCCTCTGAGCCAATGGTGAAAGCAGCTAGAGGTAAAAAGGTTCAGAGCATTGATATAAGGCGCCAGATCGTGGTAGCTTCAAGGACCTCCTTTCCCCTTCAGTGTGCATACTAACCCTTGCTGTAATTAGGCGAGGAGGGGGTCTTTGGAGTTGGTCATTAACTTTGGTGTTTTGGGGTTTCATCATGGTGATGGTTCCCTCCCCAGTGGTGGTGTGGTCTGGCGCGTATGGGGAGGCTCGTGCAGGGTGGTGTCCCAGCGAGCTGCGGGTTAACACTGACACAATGGTGGTTTATGGTGCCTCCGAGCCAGTGGTGAAATCGGCTAGGGGTAAGGTGTTCAGAGCATTGATATAAATCAACAGATCTTTTTAGCTTCAAAGACCTCCTTCCCCTTCAGTTTGGCATACTAATCCTGTGGTACTAAGGTTCTTAGGGGGTCCTTGGAGGGTCTGGCGACTATGGTAAGGCTCCAAGAGCTGGAAACGGTTTCCAGTTTCCCAAAAAAAAAAAAAAAAAAGAGATCTGGCGAAGGTGGGCTCTTTCAGGCTGGTATCCCTGGGAGCAAAAATGGTTGAGCCAGCGAGTCTGGCTTTTTGGGCCCCCGAGCCAGTGGAATGCGGCTGGGGGTAATGGTGTTTTTTCCCTTCGGGGATTCGGTCGCCAGGTCTCTTAGCACCACGATTGTGGTTTACGTTTGACGCGATCTGGCGAGGTGGGCTCTTCCAGGCTGGTATCCCTGGAGAGCAAAAAAAGGTGGAGCCAGCAAGACTGGCTTTTTGGGGCCTCCGAGCCAGTGGAGTATGGCCGGGGGTAATGGTGTTTTGCAACCCTTAGGGGTTTGGTCGCCAGGTCGCTTAGTCCCATGATTGGGGTTTATGGTGCCTCGGAGCCAGTTGGGGGTTAATTGGTTCAGAGTACTGACATAGGTCGCCAGATTTTTATCTTCAAGGACCTCTTTCCCCTTTTAGGGTGGCATAGAACAAGATGAATTACATGGCTCTTATTTAATTCTTCCATTATTCTAGTGGCAATCATCAAAGATAGAGTCACGGGGCTCTGCTTATACTACTGATCGGCAGTTTACCAATTATTAGTTAGATAGGGCACAGTTTTATATAGATATTTGCTAAGTGGTTTGTTTTAACATGTTCCTATGCTTTAAATTGAATCTGTCAAAATGCATATGTGAATTATGGTTCCTTGAGGTTTCTCACAATTTTGCCAATGGCAATGATCATTTTAGATATGGCTTCCTGATGGGTAGATGTGCTCATTGGGGGTACTGCTCCGTGATTGAGAGCAAGGAACATCGCAGTTATGTCTCTCCACCCTCACTCTGTTTGTAGAGGAAAAAGTTATGGCTCTGGGAGGGTGAGGAGAAAAAATGAGCGTGGCAAAAAAAAAAAAAAAAAACAAATACAAAAAAAAAAGTTTAAATCTGTAAATTTGTATGTTGGCGGATGCCGCTGGGGAAAAAATGAATTCAAGTGATGAGTAGCTTCAAGGACCCATTTTTGGCAGGTATTTTTGGCAAAGAGGTGGTCTGTTATTGTTATGTATGCTCATGCTCCTCTTATGGTTTTCACTAGGACAAGGCTATCAACTATCACATAGAGACTTGTATCGGCTATACAGCTATGCAACCAATCGGAACGGGTAGCATCAAGATGGTGCAGGCCTGCAGCTAGGCACAGAATGGCACCCTGACTGCGCCTTGTCATTAAGCGATTATGGACGTCAAGAGAGTAACAGCAAGCCAATGTGCACCACAGTGGGACGACTGTTTTAATTGGGGGATTGTTCTCCAGAGCACCGTGTTGGTCTCTCTCAATGGTATCCTTGGGTCTGGTGATAACGGCCAAGGGCTGGAGAGGAATGTCGGTGCCCTTGAGTCCAATCTGCGCTTGGGTTGAAGGTTATGAGGTTTAATAAAGCGACTGGACAATGCTTTAGGAATGTCAAGCGCAATGCTGAACATACTTTCTCTTTACTCTTTCTATAAGCTGAACAGACGGGGGCTGGTTTATTGTAGGGCTCCATCTATCTGTCATGACTGTTGCTAATGGTGATATTACATAGTTACATAGTTTACAGTCATAGCTTGTGACTGAAGCAATTGTCTTCTTTTGGGTACTTTTTGCAGTTAATGTTTTGTCGTTAGTAGTTCATGGCTTAGGATGCATAGTAAAGCTGTTTGGTATTATGAGGAGCATGTTGGTTCTTGGGCTTACCCGAAAGTGTATGCTTTCTGGAGTCAGAAGTATCCCTTGTTCTATTGCTGGGAAAGATTCTGGGGGCATTGTAGGATGGAAAGTGTAACTAATACTGACTGAGTCAGGATAGTTTAGAGTTTTTAACTTAAGGGGGTAAATATTAATTGATAGCTTGATGATCAGTCATTGTGAGGTAGTGTTCGAGACTCACATACATGCGTCCCAAGTTATGATTCTCTGTTGTTAGGTCCTATTACGGCTCCCCCTATTTGGGTTAAAGCTACAGCTGTTTCACTTGAGCTATTGGATCCTTGAGCTAATGGATCAGCAGCCCCAATTAGTATACTGGGGTTATCATACTTTACTTACCCTTCACTTGTTCATGGTTTCGTCTTGTTAGGCCATGGAAGGTGACTTTTGTAGGGAGCTTTCCAGGGCAGATACAAATTGCTTGTGGTCATTTTGTGAGTTTGGATATTAGGGCAGTTTTGGTGGGGTCGAGCCCTTTAAGGTGTCAAAGGCCTCTCCTGTGGCGGTTCAGGAGTCAGGTGGAAGTTGCAGGTCAAGTTATGGTGGACTAATTTTAACTAATAGAGGATGTTAAATCTCATGGTGTGAAGAGGCTGAGCTTTGGAAGTGGCCAGCCTTAAGGATGGTATAATGGTAATGGCATCCAGGGGCGGGCACGGTGGTTAATCAGGAGTGAGGATCTTCAGTAGGGTCAGTGGTGCCCCTAAAGTGTACTGGCTCTGCTAGAATGGCAAGCCAGAGCGTGCCGCCCCTTTATTGCTGTCTGGCCGGGTGCTGCATGTCAGACAGCTGGGAATATCACACAATTGTCTAGCACTCCACCTGACTCCTTCCATGTTTGTTGTACTTATGTGGTTTGAATAAAGCTGTGGCCATTTGACACCAAAGGAGAATGTGTTAGTGCATTTATTCTTGGGTTTAAACTGGGTACTAGTTAGAGCGGGGTTCATCCCATATCCAAAAGTCAAGAACCCCCCCGAAGCCCTAAGCGAAGGGGGACCATGACTTTGGGAGGGGAAACCTAGAGCTCCCTTATAGTTGGGGAGTTTTTGGCTGTATAGCTGTAGGTTTGTAAGCTGATGGTTTCAGTGTATGCATAGTATATTTATTGTAAGTAACTTTGAGCAAAGGGGATAGGTTTTGAGAGGGCAGCTTATAGTCCCTGCATTGTGCTAAAGATCATGTATGTGTAGTTTATAGGAATGAGCAGGGGGGGGTTGTGATATGAGAGGGAGGAGTTGTTTGGGTGGGGAAGAGTTTACTGTGAGGAGGGGGGGGTTTAGGAGTAGATATAAGTTCCGGTCTTCTCTTCCTACTTCCTCCCCTCTCCTCACCAAAGAAGCAAGATAAAATGTCCCTCCCACCCGCCGCTATTTTAATGAATGCTCTGAAGCTTGTACTTAGCTATGATCTGTACAGTGACGAATGTATTTTGTATGGTTTTATATTGACTTTATTATATACCTGGTTTCAAACACAGTTATTATGATACTGATGAGAACTTGTGTTGGCCTTAACCGATTAAGCCCAAGGGAAGGGCGATCCTTCAGCCATGGTTCCCTAGAGGTTTCCTCCACAGGGGGTTTTTCCTCTCCTGAGTGCTGTAGGATGACTCCTAGTGAGTCTGGAATTTGCTAAATTGGTAAAAAAAAAAAAAAAAAATACATATATATATATATATATATATATATAATATATATATATATATATATATATTATATATATATCATACATTATTTATATATATATTTATATATATGAATCGTGGTATTATAACCTGTCACAGCTTTTGTTGCGGTTCAGGAGTCAGGTGGAAGTTGCAGGTCAAGTTATGGTGGACTAATTTTAAATAATAGAGGATGTTAAATCTCATGGTGTGAAGAGGCTGAGCTTTGGAAGTGGCCAGCCATAAGGATGGTATAATGGTAATGGCCATCCTGGGCGGGCACGGTGGTTAATCAGGAGTGAGGATCTTCAGTAGGGTCAGTGGTGCCCCTAAAGTGTACTGGCTCTGCTAGAATGGCAAGCCAGAGCGTGCCGCCCCTTTATTGCTGTCTGGCCGGGTGCTGCATGTCAGACAGCTGGGATATCACACAATTTGTCTAGCACTCCACCTGACTCCTTCCATGTTTGTTGTACTTATGTGGTTTGAATAAAGCTGTGGCCATTTGACACGAAAGGAGAATGTGTTAGTGCATTTATTCTTGTGTTTGAACTGGGTACTATTTAGAGCGGGGTTCATCCCATATCCAAAAGTCATGCCCGGGGGCCCATGATGGTGTTAAGACGGCCCTGGCTGGCCCATATTTTCAACTTACTTGTCACCTGCTGTACCACTGGATGAATATTGTGCTTGGTGAACTGAAGAATATTCCTATAAATTATTACAACAAAACACTTAAAATGTGTATCAATTTGGAGAGTAGAGATTGGGGTCACCTAATGTCGGTCAATATTATCAACCATAAATACTTTGTACTAGGCTCAGGTGAACTTTAGGATGGAGTAAGCACTGAAAACATCTAAGGTTTCCAATAAGTTGACAAGCGACGTCCGTAGATCTTCCAAATTTTATCAACATATATTTTTTTTTCAGTCATACCGGTCACATTCCAACCCTCAATTCCATGATAAGTATTTATTAGGAGAGTCAACGGTTCAATTATGAGTGAAAAAGGCAAGAGTGACAGCGAACACACCTCTTTATTGCCCAGGGCCAGGACACAGCATTTTGGTGCACTAGGCAAGTAAGGCCAATGGCACCCCCACCCCAAAAAAAATAAAATCTGGCCTTAACCTAATGAACGTGTCTGCGCCCTCCACATCTAGGTAGAATGAGAAAAATACACAATTCCGACACACAACAATGGAGTAGGTAGGGTCTATTGGGATGTATTTATATGAAATAATAAGTTGTGTATGAAAAATCCATACATTATACCGCATTACAAGTGGGAAATATCATCACCATAATGTTATGGCACAAACAAGTATAAGAAGACTATCTATGATACTGCTATACAAAGACAAAATAATTCCACCACATCATGACTGTATATCACCACCACATAGTGACTGAATAATAACACATCATGATCACATATCACCACCATGTAGTGACTGAATAATACAGATGTTACAAAGATTAACTTGTCAGATAATGCACCATGATATCGCGGCTCAGAATTTTATCACATGATTTTTAATGGCATTTGTTTACAGATAAGCACAGATAATGCAGAACGCTGTGATATCATGATCCAGCTAAACTACATCTGTACTATATCTGACTATTTCTGAATATAAACAATCATACTACTACCACTTCTACCAATATTCCGGTAGACATGTAATGGTAGCTACCAGTTGCACTCAGGCTTTGCTGACATATAAGTGACTTACAGGACACGTCTTTAAGTGTTAAGTGGAGGTGAGGGGCTATTAGGTGGTAGGTGGAGATGGGGTGATATGGGGTGTAAGGTGGAGGTAGGGGGCTATAGAGCGATAAGTGGAGGTGGATAAACTGAGAACCGACCATCTGGAGATTGTGCTGTGGCCTGTAACCCCCAGAGTCATATTATTCAGCCTGCACCCCAAGAAGATTAGGGGAGGCCATGACCTTCAGGGGGTAAGGGAATTGAGTTTAGTACTGACATACTTTTGTAGTGTTTATATTTTTCTACAGGTTTCCTTCTTTGGACTATGTTGGATTTGGTGGGCTATGTCAGACCAGGATTGGTTCCGTATCTGTAATAAAATTGTCAGTGAGAGCTGGTGTCAGAGAGTGTTTATTTAAATTAAGTGGTTTTTTTCTGTTTCTGTGTTTTTTAAAATTATTTCACTCCATTGTTAGTAATGGATGTGTCTGATAGACGCCTTTTCATTCCTACCGCTGGGGCTTGGTGTCAGCCAGCAGTGGTTTTTGCTGCTCCAGTGCCCAAGGCACCAGGAGTACTGGGAATAGTTGATAACCATCAGAATCAGACCTTCTAGTGTGATGGTCCACTTCTGGGGCAGCTAGTATTTTTAGGTTGGAAAGAAACCTTCGCATCTTGATACTATCAAGCTGCAGCTGCCAGTTTCACTTTGGTTGTTTATGAAAAGGGGGGGACCCCACGCCATCTTTTTTTAACCATTTGTTTCTTGAAAAAGCTAGAAAGAAACTAAGCATAAAAAAAACAACGACGTGGGTTTCCCCCTTTTTTCTTAACCAGCCAAGGTAAAACCTGCAGCTACAGCCTGATACTATCCATGGATATCGGCACCTTCCAACCATAAAATTACCATCCTGCAGGCTCCGCTTCTGATGGTTACCTGGCTCTTCCCAGTACCCCTGGTGTGTTGGGTGATAGGGTAACAGCAGGGCCGTCATTAGGGCAGTACAGGGGGTACTGCTCTATGGGGCCTGGATAACAATGTGAGACAGGGGGGCCCGCTGTCAGTGGACCCCTATGTCTCACATGTATGTTCAGAAAGCAGCAGAGCCGACACTCATGGGCATCCTGTGACGCTGCTGATTCACTGCGATAGAACAGCAGCATCACCAGCTGCCTGTGAGTGTTGGTTCTGTGTGAAGCAGAGAAAGCCCGGCAGTGTGAGTGAGGAGAGGCCCGTCTGTGTGAAGAAGGGAAGAGGGGCCCGACTGCATGAGGGAGACTCTGCCTGGGAGAAGTGAGGGACAGGGGAAGAGCCCTCTAGAGATTCATCTGCTGTGAGGGGGCCCAACCATGTGGAGAGGGGGCCCTCTGCTGTGTGGGGGCCTTAGGATGTGAAGAAAATGTTTCAGATCTGTGTATATATAGTATGGTGTGTGTATATAGTGTGTTCATGGGTCTGTATATAGTGTCTGTACATCATATGTACATGTATATAGTTTGTATAGTGTGTTTATAGCATGTGTATGTATAGAGTGTATATAGCATATATGTGTAGATATAGTCTGTATATAGCGTGTGTATAGAGTGTATATGTGTGTATATATGGTCTGTATATAGCGTGTGTATATGTTTATATATAGTCTGTATATAGCATATATATGTATATATAGAGCCTCTAAATAGTGTGTGTTTATATAAAGTATGTATATAGCATATATGTATATGTACAGAGTCTGTATATAGTGTGTGTGTATGTTTTTATAGCATGTTTGTGTCAGTGTTGATGGCTGGTGATTAGCTGCTGGGCAGTGAGTTAAGGATGGCCTGGGCAGCACCTTCTTCCTGAGCTGGTTTCTAGCTCTAGTATCAGGGCGCTATGGCACTGCCCAAGTGCTGTGGGCACAGGGGATGCACTGTGGCAGCAGTTGGTGTACATGGGCTGTGGCATACTGTCCTGCTGCTGCTCTTCTCCGGCTTTTTGTGGCCGGTGTCCTGGAGCAGCCTCACGGCCCTGTCTATGTGGTGAGAGCCCGGGCTGCCTTCTATATACGAGTGGAATAGCAGAGGTATTCATCATCCAGGGCAGACATGCTGGAAGATATGGTGCCGGGATCTCCTGAGGTCCAGCTGTGTAGCTGAGGGTTAGAAGTCCATCAAGTATTACATTAGCAACGAGATTTCCCGGATGTCATCCTTGATGCGCATCTCTCCGGAGCTGGTGAAGGGAACACACTATTTACTTGTTACACTGTAATTGGGTAAGGGGGCACATAGTTTTTCTGAAACTTTGCAGATTTAACTCTTTATTTTCCTGTCGGGTTTGCCTCCGGTGGAACTTTCTGTCCAATGTTTTACATTCACAGAAATTTCTGCAGGATGTATAGTTTACCTACCTATCCTAGCTACCTACTAGCAATCACTTGTACAAATATCCAAGAGAGGTTGGAAAAAAAATGTACAAAATTTTGAAAATGGTCATATGTACTCCTAAATCATACAATATCAAACGAATTGTTTTTTTTTTTTCTCTCACTAAAGCTATATCCCCACGGCACAGCTTTACGATTGTATTTTCAGCAGTTTTAGGATTTTAAAAGCGCCAAAAGTATGATTGTTTGTGCGGCCCCATAGACTAGAATAGAAAAGACAAGCTGTAGTCAGCACAACTCGTCTTTTCTCCGCTCGTGTTCTGGTGCCCGCGTATTATACAACATGTTGTATAATACGCGGGCACTTTTAATTTTCTTGGCGTCTTCCCATACAATACAATTATATGGGCAACGTAAAAAAACGAGAAGGGACCGAGGTTTTTGTACAAAGCATGACAAATAACACGGTTCTGCATCGGAAAAAAAACAGCCGCCTTCAGCCATTTTTTGTCACATGCAGTGTAGACATAGCCTATGGGCTACAATGTACTTAGACTTTATTAATGTAATGTGTTTTATGTGTTTTATATATTTATTTTTATTATGCGTATGGCAGTAATGATGACATTTCATTACTGCATTTAGAGATAGGGAAGGCACACCAACCGAAATAATGTCGTAGATGGTGCAAGTCAAGGTAGGAACAACTCCTCCAAATTTGTAAGACAGTGATTGACTGCACGCAAAACTTTCACAATCATTGGTGATGTATTTACGAGATATCCTGCTTGCCCTCCTAGCAGGTCTCTTCCTCGGTAGGCTTTCTTGGGTTTTCCTAAAAAAGGACCTCTTCCTGGGTGGAAACCCCTATCACCAATGATTGTGACTCGCTCTCAGCAACAGTAGAACAGCCACACAGTCAGGTGACTATTTGATAAAGGTCTTTGTCGACCGAAACGTCATGATTATGTCAAGTCACCTGTTTTTTTGCCTTGAATTCTGGAGCCTGTAAATACTACAACTTATGGATATAAATAAATGAATTATTTTGCATCATAAGAAAGTTTTGCGTGCAGTCAATCACTGTCTTATTTCATTACTGCATGTACTATAGAAATGGCCGTCCGTCGCTGCCGAGCACAGTTTCAGACTATGTTCACACGGCTTAAATTGCGCTCAATACGTGGTGAAATACGTCCCAATATTTATGGTAATCCACAGTTCTCATAGAGAACTATCGATTACGCCTCCTCTCCCCGCTCGTACAATGCGACGCTCGGGGAGATAAGTGACATGTCAATTATTCACAGCATTTACGCGCCATGAGTAATGCATGGCTATGGGGCCTCGCAATTATGCCGTGTGAACTTAGCCTCACAAAACTCTGCATAGTTTCATTTGAGAAGGGCTGCGGGTGGCTACACTAAAGCAACGACAACCCTCTGACTTAAAACTAAAAGTTACAACTGTAATAAAAAATGATGATGCAACAAAAAATATGTATTTTCAAGTAGTAAAATATATACTATATATAAATAATTTTTAATCCCCTACCGCCGGAGTCTCTCTGAAAGGGCCCCATTTTTTAAATCTGGCATGTGTCACTGTATGTGAGAATAACTTTTTGACACTTTAACCTATCCATGTGATTCAGAGATTGTTTTCTCGTGACACATTGTGCTTTCATATAGTAAGAAATTTTGGTCCAAAAAGTCTTTGTTTATTTGTGAAAAATATCAAAGTATCGTGAAAAATTTGAAAAATTTACCATTTTCAAACTTCAAAAATTTCCCCATTTAAGACAGATAGTTATTCCATTCAAAATAGTTTATAACTAGCATCTACCATATGAATACTGTCGGTTGGCATAATTTTTTGTAAATGTCTTTCTTTTTTACGACATTAGGGTGCTTAGAAATTTAGTAGTAATTTTCAAATTTTTAAGAAAATTTGCAATAGACTTTTTTTTTAGGGACCGTCCATTCTAATGTGATTTTGATTGGCCTGTATGTTAGAGACCCCCATAAATGACTTCATCTAAGAAACTACGCCCCTTAAAGTATTCAAAACAGCATTTAGGAAGTTTATTAACCCATTAGGTGTTTCACAGGAATTAAATTAAAGTGGAGTTCAAATTTAAAAATTTCACTTTTTTTGCAGATTTTCAATATTTATCCACCGCAAGCCCCAGAATAGGAGGAGCTCCTACCAGGCCCTGGGGTCTCATTTTCAATACGATTTTATTTAGGCGCCATTTATTTAGGTTTGCAGATGCCCTAACGGGCTAAAACTTAATAAATACCCCTAAAAAGATGCTATATTGAAAACTACACCCCTTAGGGAATATATCCAGGGGTACATTGAGTATATCGACCCCCACAGGTGTTTCACAATTTTTGTTAGCTTTAGGCTGGGAAAATGAAAAATTATTTTTTTCCAACAAACTGCGATTTTAGCTGAAAATGTTACATTTTTATAAGGAATCCTGGAAAAAAGCACCCCCAATTTGGTACACAATTTCTTCCAAGTTCGGCAATACCCTACATGTGGGTGTAAACTGCTGTTTGGGTGCTTGACATGGCGTAAAAGGAGGGAGCGCTTTTTGGGTTTTTTTGGAACGCAGATTTTGGGGGGCCCCACCGCATTTGCAAAGCCCCAAGTCCAAACGGGTGAACCTTCCAGAATTTGACCCTTTTTGGATTAAAACACCCATCAGGGACTCACTAGGGGTTTTTGTGCATTTTGGGGCTAGATTTTCCCCATCGTTTTTTTTTTAGTATTGGGTTAAAAAAAGGGGGGGGAAACGCAGTTCCGCCATTGTTTTTTTGGGCTTTTTTTTTACAGTGTTTCCTTTACGGGAAAAATGGCGAATAATTTACTTGGAGGTCGAAAATTTGCAAGTTTTTTATTGTTTTTAAATTTTATTTTTTTTAACAATGAAAAAGGTCTTAAAAAAATTGCTTTTTATGTTGCCCTATTTGCAGCCAAAATTTTTCTTACTCTTTTTAAACGGAGAATTATGGCTTTTTTTTTTTGGAGATGAGTTTTTCAATTTTTATACGTACCATTTTGGGGGGGATAGACGCATGATCACCTTTTATTAAGGTTTTTGTGAGGCATTTTGAACAAAAAAACGCATTCCGGTGTTTTTTTATACTGCTAGCTTTACTCAGCAGGTCATTTCGTTACAGCGATCCAAAATTTTTATTTTTTTTTAATGTTTTACTTTACACAATAAAAACCCTTTTTTTCAAAAAGGGAAAACACGTTTTTGTATTGCCCAAGTCGGAGCCCCAAAAATTTTTTATTTTTCTGTTACGGACTGTTTTAGGGGCTTGTTTTTTGCTGAAGTTGTTGTTTTTTTATGGTATAATTTTTTTTTGGGGGGACAAAAACTTTTTGATCAGTTTTAAAATTTCCGTTTTTTTTTGGAAGGCGGGGTGAAAAAAAATATGCAATTTTAGTAGTGTTTTTTTTTTTTTTTAAAGCAACCATTCAGTATCGTGATAAGCTAGCTTTACCTTGGGTTTTTTTACGGTTATGGCGATACCCAATTTATTATTTTTTTTTTATTAAGCACTTTAAAAATAAAAATTTTTTATTGTGTAAAACAATATTTAATGCATCACTATTTTTCTGGAGCCATAACTTTTTTTTTTTCCTTTTACAGTGACTTTTAAAGACTTTTTTTTTTGGGGGATAAACCGACGTTTTAAAAATTGTTACAAATTGGTGTTCAATAGTTTTTGATCGCTTTTTATTCATTTTATGTGCGGGGGATGAAAAAAAAACCCAATTCTTTTTTTTTTTCTTTCTTTTTTTACGCGTTCACCGAGGGGGTTTAATTAATGTGACAATTTATAGGGAGGTCTTCCACACGGCAATACCAAATATGGTATTTTATTTATTTTTGATCTTTTTTAAGGTGATTGGTTTTGTAAAGGGAAAAGGGCGAGTACTTTTTTATTTTTTTTTTGTGTTTGTTTTTTATTTTTTAAAATTTTTTTTTTTATTTTTTTACACTTGTTTACCTTTTTTTTTTTTTTACTTTTCCCCATAGGGGAAATTGTAACAGAAAATCTTCAATTGCTTTTTTTTTAAAAAAACACGGCAGGACATACACAGAAATTCGCTTTTGAATTTGTCGCCAGACAATTTCCAGTCCCATACCCACCAATCATTGTGGGCTGGGACGTCCGACCCCCCCGGGAGCTGATTTTTCACTTCCTGGGGCCGTCTGGTAAGCCCCGGACAGAAGGAGGGGCTCCCCCCCCTGCCGCGACTTAGCTCCGACGATCTAATTTGATCGACCGACTAAGGGGTTAAACACCCGCAGGGGGAACCACTCCCCGGGGGTGATGCAGTAGAGGCCATGTCCGATCGTGTGGGCTTGCCTTAAGCCCGCACGATCGCCAAACTTTTGCATCCTTCATTTGGGAACGCACCCCCACTGGGGACGTTTGCATACTCACATTTTGGGTGGGGGAAAATATCAGTAAATAGTACATCCAAGTACTGATCCACATTAACCTGTTACTAATGTATGTTCCACAAAAATTTTGCAGCCTTGCTTACGTCCCACAATCCCCCGCTGTTTTAAAAAGTACAGCTTGGCCCAGCACGTACTTCTAAAATGATCTGTGCTGGCCCCCATTGACCCTTACTTTCAGTGCCGGAAAGAAATTACATGTCGATTTTTTTTCGCCCCGGGAAGACGCAGGTAACAAAGGCTCTCAATGAGAACTATGAATTACTATTTTGTACTTTGGACGTATTGCAGCGCAATTATACCCGTATTATGCCCCGCAAATACGATGCATGAACATACCCTAATACCACACAATCAACTAAAAAAAATGTTCTTTTTTTTCGGAGGGGAGGGGGGACAGAAACTTTGACGGCATGGGACCCTGAAATTCCTGATGGCAGCCCTGGGTAACAGTGAAGCGGGGTTAGTTACAGCCTTCTAATGACAAAAATCACCGGTCTACCCAACCCCGGTGAAAGTAAAAAAAGGGGCATCTGTCAACCCTCCTTTTTACAACACTAGAAAAAAAAAAATACAGAAACCCTGGGGCTTAAGGTATTATCCAGCTTTTTCCCAAACACGAATAACATTCAGCACCCAGAAAATTTGGGTTACTTTCCCCAAACACAATGCGGGCCCGTCTCTTAAGGGATGGGTCTACCCAGTTCCGCACATAGGCGGTGTCCCCTCCCCACCTTTCTCTTTTACCCCACCACCTCCACTCTAAACATCCCACTCTAACCCAGCTCCCCCACTATAACTCCCCACTATAAGGATAACATTCACATAACGGATTTGGGCTGGTGGTGGGGCAGAGTTAGCACCAAATCTGCCTTAGAATCAGTATCCACTCCACTTTACACTGCTTGCAAAGGAAAATTAGTGTCGATTCACACAAAGCTGATTTTTTTTCCTTTGAATTTTTTTTTTCAGCCTGAAAATTTGCAAAACTGGAAATTAAAAATGAAGGCCCCAATTTTTGGCTTTTTTTAAAAATTTAAAAAATTTTTTTTTTTAAACCCCATTAATTTTCCTAATTTCCACCAGGTTTAAAAAATGCAAAAACATACATTCCCCGTCGCATAAAACAGGTAAGACGATACAGAATCATTTCACACAAAAGTTTCCCTTGACATAAAAATTTTCGACATCCTAGTATCTATTTATTCCTTTCAAGCCGGATTCAAGCTTCGCGTTGTGAATTAACTGTGATCATGAGGGTATTCTCTCATGCTTTAACCCTCCCATCTCCAAGGGTAAGCTTTCGTAGTCGCTTGTGCCTCAGGATTAAAAGCTCAGGTTTAAAACTAGGTGTAACCGGGCAACCTTCTAGACACAGCAACCCCGTCTCTATCCCTGCTTGGGGCGCTGTGGGACTCCCACACTTCAGCTCCCTTAATTATCTCATATTAACCCTGTTCAACATGGAAGCGAGCCAAAAAAACAGAACCAATAACCTAACATTCCGTGCATAGAGCAGAAAAGAGGGCTGGCTCCCTGACTTGGATGCTTGTATTTTATCCACCTTTCGTCCTGGTTTTTGTGATGGTCAGTAGTAACTGTAGTAACTGTGAAGGGGAATGTGTTTGAGAAAATGTTTTGAGGGGAGGCATGTCAAAGTCTTCCCTTCCCCAGTCCCTATGCTGTTATTGATGGGAGCTAGACGGGTGGTCATGGGGAAGCTCAAGTCTACCAAGTGTTCCCGTTAATGCCGCCGTCAGATACCACTTGCAGTACCTGAAAGGGTATATAACCTGGGAAATTTCCGTATCCGACATAAATCCCTCCATGAATTGCTGCCACTGTGTTAAGAACTTCTCAGACTGAGAGTCTTTCAAGTGTTCTGCCCTCACCTTCTCCACGTACATGTACTTCTTGACATGGTTAACCACCATGTCTAGAGGGGCCACATCGGCATCCAGCCATTTCTCCAAAATGCATCTCTTGGCTCCAAACAGAAGTGTATGTAAAAAGTGGTCGCTGGTTCCTAATGGAGGTAGGTCATGGAACAGCACCACCTCTGGTTGAAGTTCCAATCTGACGTTCCCTTTTTCCCTAAGTAACGCTAGTAGTTTTCTCCAGAATTTCTGAATCGCCACACAGTGCCACATCCCATGAATCATATCTGTTTTTAAAACTGCGCATTTGGGACACGCTGTTAGTCTATCAGGGGCCTGTGGGTGTACTGGGATATTAAACCCATATATTGTCTTGTGTATGAAATGAAACTGAGTCTCCCTCCACTTTTCGTTAGATATCATTTTATTTATTGTGTTCCAGCCACTCAGCACTATGTCATTCATTTCTGGTTTGTTAAACACCTCTCCCCAATACTTAAATATTGTGTCTGCTGTGCATTGAATGACTGGCTCTCGTAGGGCTTTGTATAGGGAAGATAATGAGGGACAAAGCTATCCAGTTTTGGGTCTTTTAGAATTCCTTGGAGGTGTATCACTCTAGAAAGTAGAAAGCCTGCGACCTGTCCATATACTAGAAAGTGTGTGGACGGGATGCCATAGAGGTTCCTGAGTTCCTGGAATGTCAAAAGCCACCCCGATGTCTCACAGAGACGAGGAATCTCCAAGAGTCCCTTTTCCCTCCATATCGCAAGTTGACTATTAGTCTTTCCTTGTGGAAACTCAGGATGACCATGCAAGGGCATAAATTTACTAATGGACCATGGGATTTTCCATAGTTTCTTGACCGACTTCCATGCCGCTATAGTATCCCTAAAAAGCCCATTTCCCCTGATTTGAGGCGGTACATGCGCGAATTTGGTGTGTAACAGGGCTACCAATGACCAAGGTTTCGCGCTTGACGCCTCCAGTGCAGTGTTTGAATAGAATTCGGTACCACGTATCCAGTCCAAACAGTGCCACATTAAACAGCCCAAGTTGTATGAACGTACATCTGGGAAATAAACTCCTCCTTGGGCTTTCGGAAGCATGAGTTTGTGTAAGGCAATTTGTGTAAGGCAATTCTTGGCCTTTTCGAGGACCAAATAAACTTTGTGAAGGCCAAGTTGAGCTTATTGACGTCCTTATGTGGGTACAATAGTTTTGGGAAGCCCATCATTCTTATCAAGTGGCATCTTGCGAGGAGTGACAATGGCAGATGAGACCATCTATCCAGTTCCTTTGTTATTTTTTGTATTTGAGGTGGAAAATTTAGGTGGTAAATGGAATCTGGCGTGCGGCCTATTTTTATCCCTTGATATGTGATATAATCTTTGGCTAGTGTTACGGACTTTTCAGGTTGGCCCCCCCTTCGGTGTTTTCCTCCCCCAGGCCAAATACAGTAGCTCTGATTTTGACTCGTTTATCCTAAAGCCGGAGCATAGTGAAAAATCACGGAGTTGTTGAAGCAGATTCCCCACATCTCTGTCCGGGTTCGCCATGACATCGTCGGCGAACATGGAGAGTTTAATCTCCCGTCCGCCCACTGAAATGCCCTCAAATATCTGGTTGGAAAGCAAAAATTTAGCAAAAGGTTCTACCGCCAGGTTGAAGAGCAACGGCGAGAGCGGGCACCCCTGCCTAGTGCCCCTTTGAAGGTCAAAACCCTGAGACAGAAAGCATGGGATGCAGACTCTCGCCTGGGGCCTAGTATAAAGGGACGACAGGAAGGTTCTGAACGGGCCTTGTAATTTCATTCTATCTAATACGAGACTCAGCCACCCCAAGTCCACGGAGTCAAAGGCCTTCTCCGTGTCAACCGCAAACAAAGCGGCCCCCGGATATCTTTGCTTGTCACCTTGTACCGTTTGTAATGTCAGCAAAAAATTTTCGAATGTTGGGCCCCTGCCCACCCCCCCTTTACAAACCCGATTGAT